>JAOXNN020000043.1:2270289-2334578 GCA_028571205.2 Hydropsyche betteni | reverse complement strand
ACGTGAAACGTGAGCATAAATTACGACGCCCCATGAGAAATTAAGTTCTGGCATTGCAAAACGGGCGCACACGTACGGTCGCGGGATTTGCACGTTTTTCCTCGATCTCGTCCTATGAATATTCACCGAAGCTTGTTACGAAAAACACCCACCGCACTAACGAGATAAGCGAACCCTGGAAAAAAGACGTAACTCAAAAAAAAAATATATACACCCGACACTCGGAGGAGTAATTGAACGCGGAGTGTTTACCCGGACCACCCGCATCGGTGCACTGAAATTTCGAGAATAACCTCAAGAATGCATCGATTGTCTTCATTTTGTGTAACAGTGCGGGATGTTGATTGAATAAGGTTGCATCGGAGGTGCACAGACGGGGTGTGCTGGTGCAACAAGATTGCATTTTGCATTCCGGATGCAAAACCCTACGTTGCAACTCTTATAATTAGTTTTGCACGGGACTGACGTTTACCTAGAACTGGTGTTGGGAAGGTGGTCGACGGGGTGCAGCTGCACGTGCACGTCGGATGCATTTTACTTGTATGTAATGCGAATTAAATCAGGCGGATTTATTCCGCGAGCGAACTCGAGACTGATTGCGAGTTGTTTGTTAATTAAAAAAAAATAACACTCTAATTAGGAATGATTCAAACGGAATTTTTTCTAAATAAAACGGTCACAATACCTTCTAAAATAGTATCGTAAAATAAAACGTTAACGACCGCAAATGTTGTCACGCCGAAAAATACTTCAGGTGCTTCTGTCGTCATCGCGTATTTTTCCCGGCGCCGCGATGATCTCATGCGCACATCGCTCATGGATAATGGTCATTTGTTTAGCAGCTTGAGCCGATGTCGGTACGTTCTCATTACTCTCTAGGTGTATGATATTACAGATGGCCCGATCGTCCCACGGTTGGCCGACGGGCGCACATGTGCGATGCACCGACCGCCTGTTTTTACAATGAGCATTTTCACATATCACCGACGGCCACAAAAAACGTAATGAACCGCCTGCACTTTAATTACCGCGCTCGGTGTGTGTATGTGCGGCCGTTGAGAGATAATAACGATGAAATGGAAAAAAAAACGCGGTCAGGGGTCGTCAGCCGGCGTATGACACAGGTTGACGCACCACCGCGACCCGTACGGACGATAAAAGGTTAACGTTTCGTCGTATCGCTCACCTGACTGTGATAGTGGCTATTTTCGTGGACGATTGTTGTGTGGCGATTTGGGGATATTGTCGGTCGTTGCCCTGTTTATAAGAAAGAATTCTGTAAGAATCTATCCTATTCTAGTTGGAATTATTAGCAAAATTTTATTATTTATAGATAGATGGCGCTAAAATAGTTGAATTTTTATCAACTTTTTCCAACACACAAACAAATCGTTTACACACCTCAGATAAAAAGCTCGTGAAATACATAAATACGAGTGTATTTGTAGATCGGATAAATTAATTTTGATATTTTTAATTTGACTACAAGTCGTTGCACTGTGACCTTTCACACTGTCCGAACTAAAATAAAACGGAACGGATTTCTCAACACGTAAAACATGTGTGTGACGATACATATGCGTACATATTTTGTCGCCAGTAGATTACTGTATTTGGTGTAATAATTAACAGCTTTAAATTCTTGTTTAGAAAAGGTATGCGAGACTCACGCTGAGACGATTCTAACGCCTTCATGAAATCGCGATCGAAATAATAATTCTAATAAAAAAAAGAAGGATCGCTCACAGGAATGTATGAGTGTTTTATGAAGAACGTTGAGAGGTTTGTTGATATTGGAGCTATTTCGCTTTAATCAAACCTTGCATTAACGGATGCAAGTAACAACCGACCTCTTATGGTGCGATCGTCATACGACTATGGGAATACATAGTGATTTACAACGGCCTAAATAAAAAGCGTGAGTGGGTTAAGTGCCATACTGTCGCGCCTAATGAATTATTCGATACGAAGCAGTGAACTGCGTATTGCCTCCCGCTAAGGCGAAGAATAAAAATTAAGCACGCATAGCACTAATGATACCTTGCTTCATAATCCAGATTAAATGGATCAGGACTATATTTAGCTTTCAATGATGTCATTTTTCAAATCGATTGATTCGATCACCTGAATACAAAAATAGAGTTTACACTATGATAAGTCGAATAAGTGCGTTCTATTATGTGATTTATGCCTAGTGATAAACGAATGCAAAGTTCACCATTGTTGGCATTATCGAAAAATCACATGAAAGCAGAACACGACACCGCACGCAATCACGGACCCAATTAGCACTCAAATGCGCAATTAGACTCGTCAATAGATGTTAATATCGAAAACCGCACTGCAATAATTACGTGTCAGAATGATTTTTCGTTTCAACGTTATCTAGGTTAAACTGAAACAAAGCTTAGCAGCAAATAATGAATGTAAGAGCATTTAATTGGATCATTTAGGTTTGTTTATGCTAACAATAAGTGAAAGATTTCTTATGAGAAAATGACGCGTTGACATATATCAACCGGTGTGTAACGTTTCAAGATTAAAATATTTTCCATTTGATTATTAGAGCGAATGTGTTAAAATTCATCGAGTGATTTGCTAGACGTTTGATTGATTGAAAGTTTCGAAAACTTTAAGAACAAAGATATTTTGTTTCGTTGTGAATTAAAATTTTGAAATGACCCAAAGATGTTCAATTTCTGACTGGTAGCCCACACGCGGCCCCTTATACGCATCGCCATATATGAGATCAATGTTTGCACGCTCCTCGATGATGATATAAGTGTACACCGGTTCAGGGCTATCGCATTTGAAAATGTGTCTGGAAATAAAATCTGATGATTCATAGATCAAATTAGAATTACTTTTCTTACTAATCTATTCAAATAAGAATCAAACATGAAAATAGATTTAATCAATTTAATTTCATTCAGTAGAATCGTATCATTTGACTTTTGTAGAAAGATAATTGATAATATTAAATTAATTCCAGTTAATTATACTTTGAGAATTTGAAACAAAAACAATAATGAGAAAAATTATACCAATACCAATAGGATCAAGCGATTAAGAATGTAATGTAAGGGCAATCAAACCCTATTTCAAAGCCACACAGATGAACCCGTAATATTTTTATTTAATCTTTAACGGTCAAGTCAACCTTTGGCATTGATATACGACTGGTGTTATAATTAACATCGTTGCTAAGATGGAACACGAAGGACGGCATCAACGAAGATCATTGTGTGATCACCGACGGTACATTAAACAGAAAAAAAGAAGAAACGAAAAAAAAAAAACAAAACAACGAGAAACGAAGTCTTGATGGATCGAGGGCCGACCTGGAGCCGATAACGTCCTCCTTCCCAGAAACAAAAAAAAAACAACACTCAATCGACTCGCCTTTGTCTCTCAGATAGTCAAGGTGACTATCAGACGTGTGTTACACGTTTCAATTCAGGGGTCAAAATTTTCCAAAATGAACTTTTAACTACAACCAAAAATCAGAGACGAATCCAAAAAATACATTCAAATTATCGATTAATTCAAATAAATCATACAAAAGAAAGTTCTATTGACTCACAATTAGAATATTATTTCGCTTTGTGCACAAAAACAACTTATTTTCCATTGTTCACTCTTAACTATTTTTTAGTTTCAGTCCGATAAAACATTTTGCAATCGAGTTCAACACTAGTGTCCCTTTTCGTGCGACGCACTTTCAGATGCGCTCAATTTGCAAAAAGCGCATACGGGTCCGTGCGATGAGCTTCTTGCACAACCGATTCTCGGTTGAGATAAACGCTTTTTCTTTTATTGTACAGCTTTTTATTATTGTGTGCCCAATTATGTATGTTGTTCTGGGGTAAAATTTTTAGAGAAAATTTCACAGCATGGCTGCGAGACCGACACCGCGACGCCGTCACCAAATGAAAATGTCAGAATATGTCATAATTTCGAGAATTTTTTGTTGCGAATAAAAATGCGAAATATATATAAAAAATATAAAACGATTAGACACGAGAGTTTTAGTAATTCATACCATACATGTTGTTTTTTTTTTTAAATTGTGATGGTTAATTGCGCACCTCGCGTGTGTTTTCAGATTATTTTACGAGCTTAATTTATAAAACACGGCATATTATTTTCAGTAGCGCAATTGTAAACAGTTCTCGGAACACTTGTGAGGTCTGGGTCACAGTGCATTAACACTAAACAGCATTAATAAATGTTCTGTACAATCTATTGCCGTAGAATAATATTTTGTTTGATGAGATTTCAAAGTTCGTGCAATATAAAATTGCGGAGGGGTAAAATAAAATAAATAATGAATATTCCGAAAGTGTAAATTATTTATGTAAACTTTTTTATCACTATTGTTAATTGCGGTGTTTCCCAAGGAAAACAGCATATTTTGACAAATGTCCGATGATCTGTTGACAAGTGACATGCGAACATCATTAAAACGTTTTTTATTCGCAATGAATGCATGTACTAATAAAAAAAGTTGGATTCTTTTCAATTTCGAATGTTTTATGCATGCGATTCGTATATGACAAAAAATTAAATAAGATAAATAAATACGCGAACGCTTCGTTTATATTAAATCATGTAATGCTTATTAAATAGACATGCGCAATACGACATCATACGAATTGAATTATTATACTTTTTATACTGGTCAACTGCGAATAATTTACGCTAAATATATATATTTTTTTAACGTCAGACAGTATCTGTGCAATTTTATATATCCAATAATAAACACTTCTAACAATTTCTCGACACCTCGACTCGTCCAAAATTTAATAAAATTTATAGAATTTCTATCATCGACTAATTAATAAATAAACAGAAATGTTCGACATTGAAAAAAGTTACTCATTTACATCGAACGTAGAGGTGACGTCAACGTCCCGACATTTCTTCGGTCTGTCTCCATCAGTTTCACACTCTAACGAAAAAAATTAGAACATCAACATCGTGAATATAAAAATTTATGTAGTGTATCATAATATTTGTACTAAAATGGTGCATAATAATAAATAGAATTCCTTTTCGATGTTTTTGGATATATCTATCGGGATGATATAATATTTAATTTTTTTAAATCTGTAAATATTTTATAACCTTTTAATACATGTAATTTTTGAATTACGTTGTCTTCGCGTCTAAAAAAATCTTTGAAATGATTAACTATTTATATTCAGATCTATTTTGATACAAAACATATATATTATACAAATATAGCTCAATAGAAACCATCGAAGCACCTCAAAAATTAACTCGTTCGCTCGGTGAACTACAAAAAAACAAAAAAGACAACAAACTTGAAACAGTATAAAAATGTTTCAGGATAATGTCAGCAGCCGTGACACTGGTAGTATGCAATAAGTGTTCCCTGCTGACAAACAGGTGGTGGTTTTCCCACGGGACGGTGTCTGACTGGAAGCCGCCACCTAAAGACAATCACAAGCCGTGGTCGACCGTTTATTATACACTCTTTTTGTGTCCTTGATATGTTCATACGTGCTTGCATGGCGAGAATAAGATTTAAAAAAATGAATGGAAAAAATACATGTGGAATAAAACGAAAGCGTACTGCGGCAGGGATATTAACCGTGTGAAGAACTCTACATGGGAGCGTGTGACGCACGAGATAAATGCCAGTATGTCACACGTTGTAGATAACAGGTTAAAATATTATAAATTGTGACAGCGTTGAAATAATAATGTTATGCTCGGTTAATCTACTCGTTTGTTTGTGACGGGCCGATTCTGGAAAATTCTAGAAGATCGGTGACATTCGCGCAAAATCACGTGATGAAAATACTGTTGAAAATTCGTGTTTTAATATCACTTGGATGTATCTGCTTATTATTCTTTTTGCTTAGATTGAAACGAGAACGGTAACATCTGGTAAATCTAAATGCGTTTTTAGGCAGCATCGCGTTACTTCATTAAGAAAATAAACCATTAAGATCACTCAACCGGTGTCTTCAATTTAAATATGTAATTGAAAATTTACAAAAAAGTCAAACTAACAATGACAGTTGATATTTATGTATGTGTATGAGACGCATTCGCTAATGAATAATCGTGTTAGATTAATTTCGGCACAAATATTATACCTATAAAAATTTGGCTTAATCCTCCTACACATTTTTGGTAGGAAAATGTATGTATTCAAACGGTGGGATTATCCACCGCAGAATAAATAAATTCCGCGATCGTTTATTAACGCGCAATGCGTGCCCGTTCAATGTATAATATTTATTATGGGAGATTATTAAAAATCGAGAAACTGTGAGAAATAATAACGTGGCTTTGTTTTTGGGTAGAAAATAAATACATATTTTTATAGGCAAGCACCTGGCGCACCCTCGGTTACATCGTTTCATTTTATTTTATTTTTTCTCGATAAACTTAAAAAAAATATAAACGTATATTCATACGAAGCAATGAGTGGAAAACTCAATAACAACAATTCCGCGCGATAATCCCGGCTACGTAATTCCAATAAAGTGGAATATTAAAAGCAAACGTTTTGTTATCTGAAAGTCCCTTGATTTATGAACGCTGAGCATTTTCCACCTTTTTCGCGGTTTTCTACCCCTCCGCTCACCTAATTCAGAGCACAACAGATGTTTATAACCTTTTCGAAAAGGACTCTTTTTATAGGAGTTCTACAGTGTTTTGATAAGTAATATAATACAAAAAAGGAAGATAAAGCAAATAAGTTCAGTATGGAAAAAAAGTAAATCATATTGCTTGTGAAAATTTTTATGTAAATTAAGCAGCTGTTTATAACATGTGATGAAAATGAAAATAATCATAGAAGTGCTTGTACAATAAAACGATAGGCCACCGCTGTACTCCGGATTCGGCGGCCAGAAAAAGTAAATAAAAAGCAATGGGGGAAATGGATTAATTCTCTTTACAAATTTAATTGCCAGATGTTTCCTACTGCTTGCGAACTCTCTACCTCTTTCACTCCCTTTTGTTCGTTCAATTCCACCTTACCCTTTTTTATTATTCCGAATTTTGCCTATAAATTTAAGCCACCGGCTACAAAACGATAGATTATTAAAAAAGTAATTAAATATAAATCCGAAGTTAATATTTAAGCGAACGCGAATAATCGAAAATCTTCGGATTAAACGAGTGCCCGGTGTTCGCGTCATATTTTATCACGATTCGTAAACGAAATTTCAGCAAATGAAACACCGATTTTTTCGCGATCCAAAACAAACAACAGTAAAAAAAAATCATATCAACACACCCTCAATCAATAAATAATTTCATCAACTTGCAAAAAGCTGTCCCGAGCCCCGATCACACACACCGAACCTGCATCGAGCACCCACAAGAACGACACCCCGACCCTGTAGGTGAGCACCGTTTCAATCATCGCACTTTTTATGCGAAAACACCGCCAATAAACCAAAGTTTAATTCGTTTGACCACGTCGGGCCGCACCTAGGTAGACTCCCCGTCGCGTAATCCTTACTTAACGCAATTTCCGAGCGGCTGTCACCGCCGAACTTTCGTTTTACGAGGGCCACCCCCGAATGTAAAGTTGTAGCATAAACCGTGGCCCACCCCGAGTTTCGCAATAATTTATTGTCGCCCAGTAATAATAATCGGATGCGTGCGCCGTTCGCGACCCGCCCACTGCCGCCCACCGGGTCCGGCAATAAAACTAATTAATTTTCGATATCGACGCATTCGAATCGAAGGGCGGGGAATTGAAGAATATCGAATGGTGTTTTGATATTTTAGAGTGGAGTTCGTGATTTGGATTGTATGCAAGAGTTATGTAATTTTTGTCGCCTTGTTTGGGTTTTTGAGGTTATCGATAGATATTATAAATTTTTATTTATTATTTTCGATGATATTATTTCATAATAAATATACAGGTAACTTGACATACGGCGGAGATAAGTTCCTGAACCTAGGTCGTAAGTCGAATCCGTACAAAAAATCCATCAATTTTACTTATATCAAAATTGTTATTTTTGATCCAACCTGCCACGGTTCCCTATTGAGAACAGCGTATTTTTTGCTCTAAAATTGGTTGTATTTGGTAAAATTTTCAAATAATAACTTATTTAAGTTTAGAAAACTTTACAAAGTATAATTATAGCTAAAAATAATCTATGTTTGTTTTGTTAATTTGAAATAATAAGCGATAGAAGTGAAAATTTGACTCAAATCGTAAATTGGCAAAAAGCGGTATTCGACAAAAATATTTTTTGTATTTTTTTTTAAATCATTGCTTCACAATCCATCAGGGTGATCATATTTTTCAGGACTTAAAACAGAATGCTACGCAATAACAATTAAAAATAAAAAAAGTTTTTGAAAAATAATAAAATAATTTTTTTTTCGGTCGTAAGTGCGAACCGTCGTAAGTTGAGAACTACCTGTGATATAATATTTCGATGAAAAATTAGTAAACTTCAATTGCGATTTCAGCATTATCATCCTCGCATACCTTAATCTCTGTTAATATCCCATTATCTAATAAACGCATAGTTGAACCGCGAACTCCACCTGGAAGAGGGGCACAACTGCTAGACACATTTCAAGATAAGGGAGAAACAACTAAGAAAATTCATATTATGCAATACAAGGAGAACTTCAACATCGATATTTCAACGATTCAATAAAAACTAATTATAAAAGTTTGCACCGCCCCCGCGATGAAACATTCTTATTGCCGATGGTACTTCCTGCACCATCTTTTTCAGATACAAGGGCAGGTCAGAGGAAACGGTAGGCGAATTCGATATAGCTCACCGTGCTGAAATATCGAGGGAAGAAAAAGGTCGGTCTCGATTCGTTCCGGCAAAAGTGAAGAAACAAGAACGCCATAATCAACTGGCAAAATTGAAATATCTCCATCGGCTTCCTTCCACCGCTTTCCTGCCTAGGGTGGGCGATCTCGGTGTATGTTCGGCCGAAACAAAACGTAATGAAATAGAAAGTTGCTCCCGCGAATCCACGATGAAATTATTTCTAGGAACCACCCCGTTTCCGACGACGTTGGATAGATAGCGGAAAACACAGGCGGATTTCCCCGTTTAAACAAAGGTGGTTCCCGGGGGACTGATTATTTTTCAATCACGCAGCGAGCTGGTCCTTATTGCCTTATCGAAAGAAAAATCTCAATTATATTGCTGTGTACGTCTCGTACAGACATGAAACGCATAAATAAAGCCGTGCAATCAAAAAGGATCTTGCGAGAACTTACAGGTTTTATGCTTCGTATTTTATCAATGTCGATATTTCACGAGATGGAATATTACTTTTTTTGTTTCAATTTACATGAGTACATACAATGCATAAAAATGGCGAAAATGGAGAGCGTACCTGTTACGCTGAATGTTTAATCAAGCTGAGTACACAACCGAACGTTGTTTGTTCGATTCACGAAATATAAGTAAGAAGAAAGTCATTGGTAGATAAAAGTCATCATCATAGACGATATTATGGTTACATGAAATCTCTTTTTTTGTTCTTCTTGTGTACAAAAGAATATGAAGCCAGAATCAAGCTCGACCTGTTATGTGGGGGAATCTGTATCGACTAAAATCAACGTATCTTACCGCAAGTTTTTGTATTACGGGTGTATTTGTTCATATCTATAATTGCATACTAAATTTTTACGATTCTTTCAGTTAAGGGTTGATGCCACGTATGATAAAACTAAAATTTGCCACATATATAGAAATGGAGAAAAATAAACGTCTGTAAAGAGTGAGGGTCTGACAAGAAATGATTTAAAAAATAAAAATATTTAAAATAGAATTATGAAAAGATTGGTTTAATAATATTGGAAGAATTTTCAAAAGAATCAGTATAATTGAGACGTTTTATCTAGGAAGAAAAATATAAAAGTTTCTATATTAAATTTATATTTAGTGTTTGAAAGTGGAATTCACGTGCAAAACTTCAACCCTGAACCTTTCCAAGAAATGAAACATGATAATTTTTATTAGTAAACATCTCAAACTACCCGTCGGAGAAAACAAACAAATTAGCAGCATAAAGTTCTAGAGACGGTTAAGCCTTCCTCTACACAGGAGGGTGGCAGTGTTCAAGGAGAGGAACGAGTTAAATTTCACCAAGCAAAAAGATTTCCATTGAAAATATAATTTATATAAGTGTACAAAGCTTCACGGCAAAAAAACGATCAAAAGTTTCATACTACCTTTATTGATTTACTTACGTACTCAATATAACGCGAACGTGGTTTTCGACATTCGTCAGTCGATAATTAGCGCGTTAATTAATTAACGGATACACCGATATCAAAGCCATAAAGCCCTCTCGGTGGCTTCTTAATGAATATAATCTCATGAGGCTTTTGCGCGACGTCATAACGATGTGTACATTAAGGTAAGAGAGATCCCTAATTGAGAAGGTTGATTCATGACTAGAGATGCGTGACTGCCCTACCCCGTGTCTTACCTAAACCCTCTCAAGATTTCCTTGCCAAAACTTGAAAACAATAATTAAGTGATTCCTCCGATAATGGAGGTGATCTCGAGCGAAGTAGGTTTGGATAATGTAAGAGCTAACAAGAGAGAGAGAGAGTTGGCGATGGAGTGGTGGTAACTTTTATGAGCTGTTCGAATCGATGCGGTGCTGAAACTTATATGTCAATCAAATTCAATTTATGGCGATGAAATGTGATAAAATGACTATATTCTAGTCTGGGATGTGAATCAGCTAGAGAAAATGATTCATATTCAGATGATAAATATGCATATTACGTTTTTCCATATTTATAATTAATCAATTTTAATTAGTGGATAGTTATCTAGCCACTAATTAAAATGAAAACAATTGATAAAAATTAATTGAAACCGTAAATGAATTTTAAAAGCAAAGTTTTATATAATTCTCTCGAAATTAAATTGTAGTGAATTAAATATTTCTATTAGTAAGCAAATAACGATCGAAAGTTTCATCATATGATAAAACATGTTTTATTAAGTCTCCGTGATAACATAGATAAAAATGTCAAAAGTCATGATATATATTATTTACTATTTATTTCATAATTTTCTCTAACGCCTTGAATATAAATAAGCAACAGTGCAAAATATTGAATAATATGAATCATATCATATACGTGTATGATGCAAAGTTAGTGAAATTAATAATTATCAATTTTTACTATACATGCAAAAAATACAAAACATACATATCTACCTGGCACAAAAAAAAAACATTTTATGGTATCATCCCGCTCGAAAGATTCAAAATCTCCTACAATAAAACCGCCTTTAAGCACTATGAGACACGTGAGGACATTAAGAACGTTACGTTCCTTATGCACGCACCAACAGTCATATCCAGATAGAGGTACGAGTAATGTCGCCAACTGTTAACATAGGTGGAGCGGGTGACTTCACCCTTCGACTTGGGTTGTTGTTCTTCCACCTCCGGCTAACAATCCCACCTTTTGTCCCGTTAACCCCAAATGTTGCTGGGGCACACACTGTGCGCGTAACAAGAAACATTTAAGATTATTGCCGGCGTCTTTTGTGATCTTTGTTCTGTCGAGTTTATAATATGACTTCGGTGGGAATGGTCCCCCCTTTGGTCTCACTCTACGAAAACGTTGGGTAGTAGTGTGTTAAATACACATATAAATTTCGTGCGAGTTGATTATGAAACATTACACACATAAATGGACTTTCCCGAGCTCATTCCGGACATATAATATCAAGAAGTTTCCTTTGTTCAGTACCGCACTCTCAGGAATAAAACTAGCGTAGTTAACCGCGAAACTCGCACAATACACGCATGTTTGTATACGTGTAATGAAATCGCATGGAGATATAGCGAATCTAAAATGTTCATGATACGTTATACAATGCTTTTTCGAAACAACAAGGTGAAGTATAATACTCTCAGGGAGCGCTCAAAGTAATACAATGACGAGTGAAAGCTTCAGAATTCTAGGATAATGCAAAGAATATACGGTTGGAAAGTAACTTCCCTTAATCTTAATTGATGCCTCATTACAATTCTGACATGATGCGAGAGTTGCTGTATCGTCGTGGCATAAAAGTGAGGTCGTGTGCCATCTACTTTCATACAATGTGAAGTAGGGGATGTGATTGAGCTTATCTTGATCGACGATGGCTTACGAACCCCTATTTTGCTTATTAAAAATATGTGCACTTTTATACGAGAGAAGTTTACACATTCGATTAAATATTTAATTTGAAAAATATATATTTGAGATATGATTCTCACAAATTCGCAAATATTATAATACTTATACAAAAAGTTATATATATATCGATACACTTTCGCGACGAAAAACTTTTCGGTGACAATGAACCGCTGAACAAATGTATGTACAAATGTCTGAGATGATACATTGTCGTGCAGTGGAAGGCTTTACAACGATTCCGCACCTAGATAAAATAAGAATGGTACGACTGGAAAGTTTTTCACAATAAGTGTCATATTACGGGGAGGACGGTAGAAAAATATAGCAGTTTCGCCCCTGAAGAAGAAGAACAAGTAACTTTAGCGTCGGACTTGGACACGTGTTTATTGCACAAAGAAAGATTGAACGAACGTATAACAGCCTCGTATATATTTTTATACGCTCACGATGCAATAAATCGAAGTTTGTCAATTGTGCGATAAACCGCCACGGATATGAAACTGACCACGCCAATATCGACAAATTATAAGCAGTTACAAATCGATTTTATACATTTTCATGAAATATATAAGCTCTTTTTACGTTTCCAATTAGAGAATACATTTTAAGGTTTCTGTACGGATTGAAGTAGAAATGAAAGTACATAAAGACGTTCGAGCATAGCGTACGTCGGTGAGACGCGAAAAAGCGCAAAAGTGCATTAGATTGATGAAAAAATTTATTGAGGTAAGGTAGAGAGAACCGAGAATGGCTCACTCGGCCATAAAACTGATCGCATCGCTTGAGTTATGAAATGATTCCATCACACACAATACACAACCTTCGTCGGCGCTCGGTTGGGCTAAGTTCAATCTGCAGCCACCCTCCGTCGACAAAACCCCAATCGAATGCTGTTGGATATGCTGGGGATGTTAGATGCACTCTCTGGGTATATGTTTGTATTGTTGTCTGTCTGCATGGCCGATACGTCAAATTGCCCGAAAGGTAAAACGAACCGATACACACTATTAGTGCCAGCGCATTATATTATAGAAACAGGACCGTACTTTATATTGGAATATAGCAAAATTATGTTGAAAATATTTCAAGACGTAACAATTTTTTTTATTAAATTTAGTAATTGTTATTGAAATAAGTAATTAGTAACGTTTCCGCAGATTAATTTAACGATTATTCATTATGGTGTTTTTATCTATATATATTTTTTTTAATAAATAATATATTATTTTATCAATTCGATTCTGTATAAAATTCCGTCTTCGCAAAGTGAACCACGTCAATTACTTAGTGCAGTCGAAGAGGGCGGTACAAAACCGGGGATGCACTCTTCATAACACAAAACCCACACACCAATACTAAACAATACACCGATAAACAAATCATATTTCGAACGAAGGCGAAGGGATGAGATTGGGCGACTCGGAAAATATACAAAACCCCATCCACCGGAGAAAACGAAAGATCCGGAGATTTGTAAACTAGCAAAACGACTCGACAGGAACGTTTAAAAGGGAAGAAAATGCATGTTCCTATGTCGATTTGTAACCAAAAGTGCATAGGCATTGCGCCTGGCGAATGTAAGTGCTCATTTATTTGAGCGGGCAGTCGCAATGGAGCTACGCTATCTGCAAGGATGATCTATTAGGTATCATAATACGCCCGAGGGACTCAAAAGAGCCCCGGGGCAATAAAGAAGATTTAATATCGGATAAGGACCAGAAACGTGTATACTAAAATGAGCGGATTCGCCCGGAAAAATTGGCCGTGATTTTATATGTGGGTATATAATACGTAAAGCACGCGTTTCAGAATACTCGAAACGCATAAAATATACGTATTGCTCATGTTTGGACACTGACTTACATGTTTGTTGTGCGAATGGTGTCTTGGAATATATGTGCACTCACCTAAAACAAAAAAAAAATTAACATATTTATTCATTCATATAAAATAATAAAATTTTTATTCATAAACATAAAATAATGAAGAGCGTTTTCTGAACGGATTTGTTTTGATCGGAAAGTTCGAAAATAATATAGTGATAATAAAAAATACAGAACCAAACAAGAAAAAGCGGTCAATCTATACTCGAGAGTGAGTGTCCTCAAGCAGGCGAAATTGAAAATTTTTAAAATTCAAATGTAAATTTTTCAGCATTCTCCCGCACAGCGGACACAACGGAATCGCGGTTTTTCAGAATAAAAAGAGAACGTCTCGCGCGATACAACGGAGCGGGTTTCCTCGCTTTTCCGAACACAAGGAAAATTCGCAGACGAAAGAAGGAAGGTGGCATGCAAATGGGGCGCCTCGCAATATGAAAAGGCCAATGGTCAGCCTCGTGGCGTGTTATTTATATTATTTATTCGCGCATCACACGATATCCAGCCCGCGGAATATACGCAGAAGAGCCTTTCCGGGAGGGCGAAGAGCCAGAAGAATTCAGCAGGAGTCGGAAGAAGGTGGTGCAAGACACGGGCTCGTAGTCCTGGTGCAAGCGCATGAAAGGAAATTGCATTTTATGCGCAAGTGCTCCTTTGTCCGGCCGCTGTTTATACCCCATGGTTTTCCAGTTGTCTACGTATACCGAATATACATATATTGCGGAGATAGAGACAGCGCAAATCTATTTGATCCAAAAAGAAAATAAGGTGCATTTATTAGTCGTCTCATGAATACGATAGGAGGACGGATTGCGATATGAGTCCGTGTTTATTCGTGTAAGGTTTGTCTGGTATTTGTGGCTCGTTTTGGGCATGCACTGTAAGCGAATGCAAAACGAAAAATGAAAGTATGAACGAAATGCATACGGGAGGTAATTTAGATAACGTGCAGTCGGTGTAGAGGTTTAATAGGTGAAAATTTTGTCATTGCCCCGGGAAACCGCCAAATATACTGACTTTTAGGGGTATTTCTAATTACGGTCGAATGTGAATCGAAACATTCATGCCTAGTTGTAAAAATGGCAATATAATTTCGATGTTTAAAAATATGTACTAAAATGTTACGCTTCAAATAAAACATAATATTACGTTGAAATTTATGACGAACTCAAAATTATTTTTCAACAACAAGAAACTATAATATAAACTTTAAAATATTTTATTTTATTTCGGATTGCTTATTTTCGGTTACGTATCAGACGGTATATATTTTACTACATTTGCGAGATCGAAACGAGTAGAGATGGCCGACTAGGTATGTAGTATTTTATTTGAAACCAGATCAAAGGATACGTCGGCTTATTAATGCGAAATAGGAGCTCGTCTGCGGTAGATTCTCAATGTCGAGAAAGATATTGAAATTTCATCCAGAAACAGACACAGAACGTTATATGTTTCAATGCAGACGCACAACACACTGATAATCAAAAATTTTCCAGACCATAAACCTAAAATAGGCCGGCTATGTTATCAAAATAACCGAAAGCTGATTACGGTGTGAATTTTCCACCGAAGCAGTGGATCCAATCCAATCGCACTTAATAAGGATTTTTATTGGCGATGGGGCGTAATAAGAATTTCGGTCGCGGGGGACACAGGAGGGCCACTTCTGGCCATCAAAGACGGCATGTGCCAGAGGCAAATATAAAACGGCAATCAAAAAACTTTAATACGGGATTCGGTCATATTACGGGGTTGTCTCCTTTGGTCCACCCACGTAGGCAACCCAGAACCCATACACCCACCCGTTTCCCGTGGACGCTTCGGCTCCGTCGCACCTATAAAAATAACCTTGCCATAAGGGTGCCGGGGGGGTGGACAAACCTACCAAAAAATACATAACGGCTCCACCGTGAGGTAAAAAGATATTGGCCAGTTTTATGACCAGCGTGCATGTGCCGTTCGCTCCCAAACGAGACTAATTCGTATTCGACGTATACGCAAACACGTATTGTATACGGCAACGTGGTTTTTAAACATTTTTTTTTCATAAAAATTATCGTGACCACTCAATTAACTGTTATGAAAAGGGTAGAGATGATTTAAAAGGTAATAATTACAAAAAATATATATATTTTCGTGAGTCATATAGTATAGGTATATAGGTGCGGAAAAGAAAAACCTCAGACGGAGGTGAAAAGAGCAACCGTGTTTGTATGAAAAATAATCCAATAAACCGCATTCGAAGGGGACACTATGTATAGGAGGGTGGTCACTCGTTTCTATGACATACGAGGTGATCGTCCCGCTTCGTGGACGACCTCTTCTTCGACTGAGGTCATCATCCGCAGTGGTTTCAGGTGGTCTCCTCGTGCATCCGTTTCATCGTCTTTTATGAACACCAGGTGTTCCCAATGTGTTTTTTTGCAAGTATTCCTGTATTTTCTGACAATCGTGGTATAGTATTTTATCGGCATCAATTTCATGTAAAATAATATATTTGGTGTAAATAAAAACAATTGTTTACATTTAATAACTGAATTGTCCGATAAATATTAAATATATTTTTATATTTTTGCCAGAGCATTATGAACAGTATTAATTTTTTTAGAAAAAATATTTATTTTTGATCGGAGATATCGCTTCTTTAGTATAGTGAGGGTTTCGTAAATAGCCGCAGGTAGAGATGGTCAGCGGGAAGGTGGATCCCACCTTCATCCACCTATTCACCCCTCGATATCGGTTTGTTCAAAAAGTAAATATGTAGCACGATCGTGTGTCCACTTTACGACAAGTGGGTGGTGAAACTACCCACGTATACCCCCAGAAATCATATTCACCCTTATGCGTAAAAAATAGCATTCAACTCTCAGGTCTATTGAGCTAAATTTGAATTTAATAATATCCATTTTTAGTTTATCGCACACATTGTTTTCAATATACTACAATAATTAAATATATAATATTACTTCAACAAATTAATATTACTTCAAAAACCGGAAAATTTATATTATATATTATTGAAAAAAGATATTTTTCGCTAGGAATCGATCGATTTGATTGATAATTCGTGGACAAATTAATATTAATGATACACCAAATACGCTTCTATAAATTAGAAAAAAATTAAACGGTTTGATTTTTTTTTTTTAAACTAGTTTGATTAAAATACAATTTTAAACCAGAAATCATCATTTCACCAACACAAATTGAATCACCTCTCTCATGTACCTATAGTACACCAAATATTCAAACAAAAAACACCAATTAATCCGAACCCGACGACCACATTCATTAAAAATCACAACATAACATTCCGACATGGATACATACATATCGAAAAATATGAAAAGGCGTATGTATCGGCAATATGTATATGAGCCTAGAAGGTCCCTTCGGCCGATATTTTCTTTCGGTGCCAGCGGCGTTGCTCGCGCGGTGCGCCTTATGTATTTTCTCATTTTATTAACCGGAGTGACTCAATTTCTCGGGTAGATTGGTCGAGAGGACATCGCCGCGGGCTCCGCCGAAGAAGGACCTTTCGCCGAAGGTATTTCCGTTATAAAATACACACAGGGTTGCGTATTCGTACGTATATGCGGTGGGCGGGAAGGGCGGCTCAACGTCGGCGTGTTTCTTCTGGTTTTTATGGGGCACCGCACTCACGGGACCCGCTGATAACATCACCTATAAGCCCAAATATCTTCACGTCGGTTATCTTTGGGGCTAGGATGCTGAGCCCTCAAATTTTGTTATAGGTAGCCCTGGTTGGGTGGAGTATAAGAAGGTAGGTGTATAGGAAGGTGTCGTAATTGAACGATTCCATAATTTTATGGCTAGGCGATAAGAAAACGTTCAAAAAATATGAAAGAGGTAATATAGCCGAATTGAGATTAACTAAAGATTGAAATCTAAATTGGTCCATGAAAACTTTCATGATCAAAAAAAGTACGTAGGCAGTCGAATATATATTATTCGATTTAATTGAATAAAAAATATACTTAATATTTTTTCGTGACGATTTTGCGGTAAACATACAATTTTTATTGACATTCTGTAAGGCTAATTTATTTTGGATTGCTTGAGTTGTGAAGCGACTTTCTAAAATACTGTTTTTCTTCAAAAGCCCGTCGGTCCATCAAGGTCAGCTTAAGGATGTTTTGATGTTTCCGAGACGAATACATTTGCGAAAATCATAACAGCGGAATGCTTAAGACGTTATGTAAAATATACTGGATCAAATTATATTACTGGAGCGAAACTTACACGAAACATAGGGGGCGAGAAGAAAAAAGGAAAAAAATGGCGCGGTAAAAACATGTTTCGGGGTCCGAAAAATGAAAGATAACAAAAGATTACACGAGTAGCGCCATTCTGGAACGGGGTGTTCTTTTGCTTCTCCGGCCAGGCGAAACGCCATCGAAGAAGGGAAAAAAAGTAGGAAAGGAGGAAAAATCGCCCGAGGAGACCGAAAACGAACCAAAACAAACCCATTAGGTGGAGGGCAGATGACCCACCGGCCAAACCTAATATTGTCATAATAAGGGCGGACGACCGAACGAAAATACCGCGATACGAACGAAAAAATGATAAAAAGCCGAAACACCTTCGAGGCCCACTCTCTATTTCTTTGTGCGTTACGGACTATTCTTAAATGTATATTTTTTTCGTATTGTCAAAGAAGATGATTTTTTTGTGATTCTGATGTATGGATAAACATGAAAGATTCCGAAATGTGTAGTGCTTAATGAAATCTTTGGGAAAAACAATGTCGAATATTTCCAAAATATTTATGTAATACAAAATATGTTATTCGTGTTATATATTTATTATTTATATAGTGAAATAGAAAAATTAGTCATGAATATTTTCGAATCGAATCAGAAGATTTTCTAAAGAAACGTATTATATATAAAGAATTGTACGTCAATGCGGTTTGGATAAATCTCATTATTGTGATATACGGAGAATTTTTTTAATTATATAAATCCATATCCATATAAAACAATAAAAAATTAATTACAAATCATATAATATAACACTAATTTATATTGAAACATTAGGTACATCCTCATACTTTTTTTTCAGTTTAACTCGTACTTTAATTTTAAACGCCACGCTTGATTCGACATACGCACCAATTTCGATACGTCAAATTCGAAAAAACGAATCGAGCTCGAGACGCAGCGAAGTACACACGTAGAGACAAGAAATGTGACATGAAAAAAAAGTACGCCTTTCAATTAAAATCGTACATTCAATATGTGTAAGATACACGCCCGACGTGTTTCGGGGAATCCGTCTTTCGGCGTCTCCAATAAAAGCGGCTCCCAGGAACATCGACACAAATTTCGGACGTGGAAAACGTGGGAGCCCTTCGAAAATGCCATCCTAATCGACAAATAAGATGCAAAAGTTAACGTCGTAAATTTGTCGAAAGAATGCCGCCTCTGATCGGGGCGCTAGGGGAATGGAATGAAAGCTGTAGATTCAAAGTGCGCAATTTGTATGAAAGTTATATTGATAAATTAACATCTTCAAATTGTAATGTATGAAAAAAATATGTTTCATTTAATATGATCAAAATCTGCTAAAAAGTATGAAATTATTTGATAAAATTATGTTAAAAAGGACATAGGAAATATTAACACTTTTGTCGTAGAAAGATCCACTATTTTCTTTGTCGAAATTTCAAAATTTAATCTCAAACAAATTTTTTAATGTAAACGAATATATTCCTCAATTTTTTTCATATTCAAGCAAATTGTATATTTTGGTTCTATGTCCCTTAAATAAAAAACGGGAGCTTGCTGTACGTATGAGGGACGTATCGCTATAGCATCGAGGAACGGTCTTTTCTTTCTTTCAGATGGAAAAAAACCCTCGTCCGTGTGTTGAGATGGCCCCTCATTCTTGTGTTGCTGATCAGGATATTGCCGAAGTTAAAAACGCTTGCGTTACCCGAATAAATTTGTATCGCGATAGCTGAAATGGGCGTAGGGTGTTGTACTAAGGTGGGAAATTGTGCGAGGTGGTACAGGGGGATGCGCGTCGTTTCCACGATAATATATGTTAGTTCGATTGGAATGTTTGAAAATTATTTTTTTTATAATATATTGGAAGTGCTCTAGATATATTCGAACCAATTTTTTTAATTTTAATATAATACGTGAATTCATTTTTGTACTAGTCATAAAATATCATCCATTTTCTGAGTATGAATTCCTTTATAATTTTATGGATAATAAATTTAATGAATTTTAAGAACAATTTTTTTTTTATACGCCTAAATTCAGTTTCTTGACAAAGAGCACACATTTATACAGCAATAAATGCAAAACTCCCGGGAAACGTTCGAATTGATTCGCTCGAAATTTATTCAGTTTTTATGCAAATTGTCGCGATTGTATAAGAAAGATCCTCTTCCCCTATAAAGGGGACGTTCTTCTAGTCTGCAATGTACGTACCTATTAGCACATGTGATTTTCAATTGCGCCTGCACGCGAATACACGATGAATGCGTATGTGCGTATTTCGCATTCTGTATAGGCAATATATTTTGTATATTGTATCCAGTATACGTTTATTTTGTCGCCGTATCGCAGCATTCTCCGATACATTTAATAAGTGTGTCTTCGTATACTTTGAAAAGACTTAACGAAAGTCAACAGGGGTGGTGCGTACGATTGTTGTTTCCCGATTTTAAATTTCAAATGTTTTTACGCGAATTTAATAATTTGGTACTATTTTGACTGAATATTTTGATTGCAAACCATATTCACGTAATTGAAATTTAAAGAATTTAAATCTTATGTAAAATGTAGGAGGAACATAATTTGAATATAAGGTCATATTATATTATTCGACTAGGATAAAGTATTTTAATTTATTTTAAAGTGATTTAAATCGTATGTAATTGTCAGACACGTATACGTTTAGTGCCGTCCATGGGTGTTGGGAGTGTAACGTAAATAGAAAGATTCAGTGAGTGGAATCCACCTTGTATATACACGGGACAGAGGGGAAAATGGAATAAGTAAAAGGGATTTGGACGCGATGAAAAAAATATATTGATTTCGAAGAATTTTTATTAGGTACCGTCTATAGAGATTCCGTAAGGGACGTGTTCGCAGCGGCTACTTGACACGAGCAAGTACACATGAATGTGCGCTTGAATTCAATAAAACGACAAATACATTAAAAAGCTTCATATATTTAAACTGATGTAATTTAATGTGTCACTAATTTACATATTTTTTGCGCGTGCGTAAGACATCATTCATGTTGAATTTACGCACTGGAACAAGTCCGTGAAAATTTCATATTATTTATTGGACGTGCAAGAAAAATAGCGCAGGTCGTAATTTAAGAAGTGACGAAAAACGAATGTTATATTCTCGTCGGTAACGAAACGTCGACATATTGATCGCGCAATCGGTGAGCTTTCTTTGATACGTCTTTTTTTGTTTTTCGTTATTTTTTTGCCTTTCTTCGGACCGGTGAGTAAAAAAAAATAATGAAAATCGCAAACGAAATTGACATTGAGCGTAGGGGGAATGCCGTGAGGTGTGGAAGCTCGCAATAAATTGATACAAATTGCAAAACCGACTAGAGTGTTTTCCATGTCCGTGTTTTCTTGCCCCGCTTATTTTTCACCGGTGACTTCTTTCGGACTATCGGATTACCGGATCGTGAGAATTATTTTTCATTTCATTCGACTATTTACAAACGTCCATTTGATAAATTGTGAAGGACTCACGATTTCAAAAGTCGTATTCTGGGATTTTCAAATTATTTTTATTTTTATTTTTCTACAATTAAATTAAAACTGAATATATCTTTCAAATCAACGTAACTATTTTTAATGTAACACTTTAATGATTAATTTTAGTAGTACATAATTTTTTTTAAATACATTCTGGATTTAATACACCACGACCTTTCTCCGTAATTGATTCGGACAACATTCGTGCAACATAGATTAATATCGTAGGTGGACAAACGGATGCTGAAAGACATCATCGTGTCACCTGGCGTTGAAAAAGTGACACGTGGGCGATCAAATGACTAATGATGACATAGCCGGTGTCGCATATCCGAAATCTCGACACACAACGCGAACGAACAAATTAGTTTGGAATTTTTTCGCGAAAAAAATCACTAATACCATCTCGCCGAATTAAATATTACGAAATTTCATAAGATACGCAAGTATAGATAGTTGATGCGGAAATGTAAAGTACATCGTGCGAAAGTTAACGCACGATCAAAGGATCGACTTTTTTTGTAGAACGTCACGTTTGTCTTTCGTCGTGTGCATTTTTTCTCGTTAGTTCCTTTTTGAAAGGCAAAAGATTTCGTAAGAATATTTTCTAGAAGCTAGAAGATCACGCACCCCTTTGAAGTGTGACGATGCGCCGTTTTTCTTTGAAGAATTTAAACATGCGCATAAATATATAAAAGATTTACTACTATGAAGCACGTAAAGATGATAAAAAATAATTGAATAATTTATTTTATGTGTGTATAATAAAAAGGTAAATTTATTTAATATGAAAATATGAAAAAATTTAATTTAAAATCAGCCAAGATGAATTTTGATAAAGCTACATACATTGCAGTGAAAAAAAAGAAAAATAAAATATATTAAAAATTAATTCATCTCAGATAAATAAAAGGTAATTTTTTTCTCTATAATTTTTCGGTTAGATAATCTTTGGCAAAGTAAATAAATAATAATTAAATTTATTATAAATTGTCATTTAAATTTTGGAATAATTTGAAGTGTGTCGATTCATGAAAAAAGCTAATTTGAAAAAAATCAGATCGATTTCTCTACAGATGCAGAATAGTGAAAATACAATTTCAATACAAATAATCGAAATACACACTTCAAAAACGAATATCATAGGAATCGTAAATAAAAGATCGACAAGAGCGAATAAAAAAAAAATAAGAAAGACCATCATCAAAGTCCACTAAATGTAGGGGCGCGAATTAAATCCGCTCGGAAGCGGCCATAAATCTTCGCCTACGGGCGGTCTCCAGAGCCGTGTTTGTTTTCCTACACGATGCGTATCCAAACATACTTAACCGAGAGTAAATGATCACCTGCTATTTAGCAGAATGGCGAAGCGAACCGTTCCCATACAAACTCCCGGTGAAAATTACGAAAATTCGAAAATACACACGAGAATAAGCGCACGAAGAACGCGCATCCACACACGAACAAAATCATCGCGCACGGCGAAAACGAGCGATTCATTTAATAATATCTTAATGAAAATATATGTAAAGCACATGTGCGAGGAAATAATTCATACACCTATGCTGGGTTTACACGGGAAAAGTGGATGTTCGGATTTAGAAATAGTCCGTGTCGTTTTTCCGTCGCTAATCCCGATACGAGTAGGCGCTTGACGTTCTTTCTACATATTATACTTAGTGTGCTCGTTTAGTCTCTTCCGGGTGATTGTACCATCGGGACAGGTGATTTATACGTGGATCAGGCCACTGTGGTCGGTCATGGTCCATGCGTGTTGGATACGAGTTTATTTCAGTGTGAAAATCTCGAATCGAGGTCGTAATAATGCGAAGAGTTAAAAATGAACCATATTTTCGGTCTTTATATTGTTTAAATAAAATAGAAAGATGTTTTCGTATTTTATTTGTTTTGCTGATTTTTTGTTTTTCTGATAAACATATATATTTTTTTATATTTTCCCTTTGGCCCATTTATACCTTTCTGCAGGAAAACGCAAAAGAACAAACGCAGCACAGAAAGATGGATGTATTTCTTATATGCGGTTTAATCGGATGGACAAACAATATATCTACACTATTTCATCTAAAATAAATATGTTTTTCTAAATAAATATTGCAAAAATAATGCCGGAAAAATTTAAAAATTAAAAATGAAATGTGCATATCAATTTGAATTTTTGACGGAAGACTAAGTAACAACTTTTTTGCGTATCGATTTGCAAATAATTAATTTTTAATATAGTATAACTAAAAAATAAAAAGATTGTTGTTATTTTTATTTTACAAAGTAAGTGTACGAATATATTTTTTCAATGAAAGAATAAGTATATATCAGACAACACTGTATCTGTGTTGTCTTGCACGCGTGTCGGGCACGCATCATTGCCGAAAAAACTAATCTGTGCCGCGTCCGGCGGATGCTCCGTGGCCATTTTCCTGTACAAAGGCTGACGACCCTTGGACAAACACCCTTAACGACCTCACCAGCAAAACAACAAACCTCGCGGAAAGCGACACGCCGATTAAAATTTCGAATACGATCGGCTTAAGACCGCTTAACGACACTGAAGGGACCGCAGGCGGTTAAAAATTCCGCGCGACAATCGCGCCGGATTCGGGTTAGACGTACTTAGCGAAATTTTAAACGATCGTAATAACTTCGACATTGTATTAGGTGCAATAATAACTAGCGAGGGTTTTCGCGGAAAGGAAAACTACCCCCGCAGGACCAATCATACTTTTCGGGCGAGCATAAACGCTCGCGCTTAGTTCGGCGGTAGGTTCCCTATCCCTCGAAAGCTTATTCTGTCGCGATTACGATTATGATTATTATTATTTCGAATTAAAATTTTAGTGGGTATTCGTAACGAGATTGGCTCGCGAGTGGTTTCAGCTAGTGTATTTTTTTTTATATATATATATGGAAAGGGGGCGTCGTCTTCTAGGTGGCAATAGACCTTTTGGCATTCGTCGAGTCGTAATGACGACAACTTTTTTTTATAGGATGAATGGTTATTGCGAATTTGTTTTATTGCTTTTGTTTTTCACGCTTTACGATGTCGCGATGCGGTGCTGACGAATGCTAGTGGCGAATAAGACATCAGACTTAATTAAAATAAAAACGAACCTAGTATATTACATAAGCTAGTAGAATGACGATTTTATTTTTAACGTTCGAAATTGAGATACGATTTTATATCTATTTTTTTTTATATTGTTCATTTTCGAATAAAGTAATTTTTAAATTATTTATTAATTTAAATAATTATACTACACAACTGATTTGAATATGAATCCATATCAATATTAAATATAACAAGATAAAGATTTTGAATTCGAAGATTTCATTCAAGGTTTATCTTTTCATAATGAAATTAATTATAAGAAAATATGAAAATTTTAATGAACAATTCTTTAGCGTAGGTATATAAGCTGGATACGGTACGGTTTGTGCTTTTATACGAAATTTACGATCGTTGGGAACGTAGGATGGTGTTTTAAGGTACCCGTTGTGTGTGCAGAAGCGGGCGGAAGTGTCCGCAAACATACTCACTACACAGACAATAGTTGCGGGACAGGAATTACGGCCGGCCGTATAAGAATATTATTTTAAACGAACACAATAATGGCGTAAGGTGAATTCATAAATAAAGAAATCCGCCAAACGGACCGGTGCACCGCGCCCCAAACAAAAGTCGGCTGCAAAAGCAAGGGGTTAATATTGTAAAATGAATTCTCAACGAATCTCGGGTGGAATTTCACTATGCATTATTCATTTGAATTTCAAATTGTTTTGTGTAAGTTCTGAATTGTGTTTTGTTTGTAAGTTAAAAAATATAGAATTAAAAAAAAAAAATCATTTGCGAAAGTATTTTTTTGATTCGATACATAGATTGAATGTTGAAAATATGTTACTATGAATCGAAATAAATCCACATTGAATGAAATTAAAAACAATAACTGTTTGCGGATATACTATTTTGAAAAATATTATATCCGCTAAAATATTCAGTTGTTTATATTTGGCACGTGCCAACTGAGGAAAAGCAGTGGCGTGTGTACGATTTCCAGGGCACCTCCGGTGTCAGCCAGCCGTGTCGACTAGGTAAGGAGGAACTATGGCCATCCGGGACCCCCCTTGATGCTGGACATGGGGACAAACATCCTAACCACCCCCCATTGCCTTTACCACCTACGACCTCAACCACCTCGGAGGAAAAAACATATACAACACACAAAGAGCTCGAAAGTACAAAAATAACTCGTCAGTCAAAAATAAATACTTTTATATATTGTAAAAGGATAATATTTCAATATAACATTAAAAGAATCAATCTTTGTAATATTTAAAAAATAATAATATTTTTCAGTTAATATAACTCATATATTTTATGTAATAATTAAAAAAAATATATAAATGAAGATGAAAGTAATATCATTAAATTTTCATATAAAAAATTGTAATTTTTAAAAATATTCAAATATTCTATAGGTACAAACGATTCAGGAGATCGAACGGGTGGCAAAGGAGTAGTGAAAGGATGGCAAAGGGTGGCAAAGAACGGCAATGGGATGTTTGGTTGGCGACCGACACGCGCCATAAAGCGCAAAGGTGGTCCGCGCACGGAGCTCGGCTCCACGCACATATCATGCCATCTTTGAATTATGCCCCGATTTATAAATATAGAAGAAAAAAGAAACAGTCGCACGCGGGCGAGCGGTCAGTAATAAGGGTGGACCTGGGGGTAAAAAAAGCGCCGCCCCATAAAGAAATTTTTATGTGTTGGCCGCGGAGCAGATCGAATAAATTCGGGTGTCGTGACGTTACATCGACGGTGGTTTTCTTGCATCGGATGCTGTTTGTGTTGCGTGTGTGTATGTTTTGTTGTTTTGCATATTTTATATTTGTAGATGTCAAGATTTTGATTTGTTGTTGGTGATAGTCGAGTATTATTTTTAATTTTAAGCGGTTCGACCGTCGTGAAAAGTGTTTGTATTTATATTGAGAAATGTTTATACAATGGATTCACAAACGAAATTTTAAAATTCATTGACATGTTTAATACTGTCGACGACAAATATAATAATTTTAGCACGTGTTTCAATGGGGAAACATTTCTATACAGTTAGCTTGGAGCGTTTTTCCCACAGCGAACTCGGAAAATTATGCGAAGGGAAATGAGCCCGTGCTCTGCGGCACACCTCATTGTTTTCCCCGGAGAACACGGCAATAAGGTGAGAGAGAAATATACTTATTATACAAACATAAAAGGCAGAGATTTTTAACCTTTTTCAATTTCAGGCACAAAACAAAAACCGATCTAATATGTACAATAAACACATTCGAAGATTTTATAGACGAATTCAATAAAAAAAATCTTCAACATAAAATAATAATTTTTTAACATCCAATCGTCTTATTTCATTGATATTTTTAATTTTTAATATTTTTATATTAATTTCCTATAATTGCAACAGTAATGCAAGACAAACGGAGCGTCATTGATACTCAAACACATCGCAGCGCCTCAGTTGAAAATCTCTGATACAGAGAAACACAGAGAGACCCCCTTGGCGGCATTAATTAATTACGACGTGTTAATTGCTAAGCGCCTAGGGTAAGCGACCGGTGACTTAGCACTGCACCGGCGCCGACCTGGATTTAGGGCCTCGGGGGAGAGATGTTCCGTTCGCAGAATAATATAATATTGCGCAACAATAACGAAAATCCCTACCCGGGCCCGGAGCCTAGGGCCTAGTGCCAGGCCGGGATTATCTCGGATTTGCACCTTGACTGCCGATTCAATTTGAATTTAAATAAGCTCCGTGAATTTTCGCTAATTTGCACCTACGTAGGTGTGCAAGCTGGCGGCTCGTTCGAAGAAAGCGAGCTTCGGGGTGTGCGTTGTAATTTTCGCGAATATGGAGCTTTCGCGAATATGAAAGTTCGCGGCGACCCTTTCTTACCCGGGGAGCAATGAATGTGTCTGAAGTTAACTAGTGTACGGCTCGTGTGGTTTTTAACAACTATAGTTCGAAATACCTAGCGGGATTTACATGTGTGGCACATATTAATTAAACTTGTTCAAAGCGGTGGCTTATTAAAAATGATTAAAAAATCAGTTTCAAATTTTGTTAAATTACAATTTGAATAACTTTAATTAAAGTTTTCTAAACAAAATATTATCACTTATACTTCAAATTGAATGATCTTCGGAAATTCGAAATACGAAAATAAAAGCGATCATCATAAACATGTCGACTTTAATCGATGGACCGATAAACTGAAACGTGTTCTAATGCCAATGAGCAATCAATTGCACAGTTATATCTCGAAAACAGTTAAAATCGTGTAAAGACAAATTAAAACTCTAGTGTTTACGTTGGATTTTAGCGAGAACGAATCTCACTCGTTCGGATTCATTAGCGTCCGAAGTCGAAGCGGTCTCGCGTTCTATTTTCCGGGTGAAAAATGGTCGCGTTTATTAGACGGTATTAGTTCGAATATTAATCACTTTTTATGGTTGAATAGTATATAAGAGAGCGATGCTTCTTTTTATTTATTTACTTTTTCATAACAGCGTACGCGTATACGTCTATTTTATGTTCGTTTTTTTCTTCGCTCACTCTCTACAGCGTCTCGGGATGATGTATGCGTTTATAAGTGACGCGTCCCGACGCCGACGTCCGTCGTCTGATGGATGATTTTCGCGCGGTTTTCCACCTCAGGTTTGGAAAAAAAATCGAAAAAAAGACACCAAAGAATACAACGAACCGGAAGATTCGACAGCGCCCTTTTAAAAACGTGAATATTAATATACGCACCTTAAAGCGCCGCCTAAATAACTTACAAATGTTTGTGCCGCGTCACAACGTGACAGGTATTCGTCGACCGAGTTTAAAAACTGAAAATATTATTTTTATTGTTTTCAACATAGTTTTAACCCTCCAACATATCGAATAATTTTTAAATTAAATTAAATATTCGTATTACTTTTATGAGTAATTAAAAATGAAAGTACCGGAAATTCTATACGACGGACAGTATCTAAAGGAGAGTTTGTGCGTCTTTAGAACGTAAAATGTTAAATGAAGCGCATGATTCGTTCGAAAGCGATTTATCGGACATCGAAATTCAATAGGGCAGACGTACGTGGAAAACCTATAAATTTTCCATGTCGGCCATGCATCATAGAGCGGGCGTCCGTAAGCACTCGCGCGTGTGGCGATCTTGAAAACAGGAAGACATTGTATATTAAATATTTTACGATGTCATTCTGTGCACGGCCGACCAGACTAGACTGTGACGTGTTTACACCGGTGTTCGAAAAAAATCAAATAAATAGACTTCGGCGAGCCCCGGACCCAGATATATAGGATCCCTCTATCCGCATACTTGTTTTTACGATGCCGTTGATATGGTTGGAACGGTGCCGTGAGGTGATCTCGTTTTTGATACATTACCGATTTATTAATGGGCCAGACGCAGAAGTATCAGGACTGAAAAATATATGGAGGCGAGGAAAAGTTCGGACAGAGGCTGGGTAGGCGGGGCCGATTAAATTTTTTTATTGAAAGACTTTTTCATTCGCGGCGAATAAATCGCACGGTATCGGCGTGTTTTATTCAAAATATACACGCGGATGAATAAATGCCTCTCGTATATTCGTCCAATTATACTCGTATGTTCGGCGGCAATAAAATTGCCGTTATGTAAAGTTTATGTATGATCTTGGCAACATTTTCACAATCATAGCCAATGAGATGCAATTTTAGTTATGGTGGTAGTAAAAGCACTCATGTTTTTCCTCCCGGTGAACGACTATTTCATATTTAATGTTCCGTTCGGAGTTTTACGTTTTTAATAGCCTTAATTATACGGACGTAGTGAGAGGGCATCATTTAAATTGTTTTAAATTGAGGTGGAAAAATATTACAGTCAGCTGTAACGGTGGCACTCAAAGGGATGCTCGGTGGCAGATTTTATTCGCAAATAAAAGATTGGTCGGATATAAATTAATATGTCTACACTGCCTTTTATATGACACTCTAAAGCGTCGGCGTTAAAAGCCTATGAATAGTATATTTCAGGAAATTTTAGATCGTTAATCGAATGATTGGTGATGCAAGGTGTGCGATGTAAACGTAGCGTTTAGGAGTTATACGAAAACAACTTGGGTATGAATATAAACAGTGCGAAACGTAAATATATATTTAGCGCAATAAAAATCGGTAATAGCGGCAATAGTTTATCTTACGTTGTTTATTGATATGTCGAGAGCGCTGCGAAAAAGTCGAAGGTGAATGAATATTCAAAATTAATATTATATTTCGCCTCGCTATTGATTGATGGGTTGTAAGTAAATATCTCGTTAACTTTTCGAATTTAGACGTAAATTTAAATTTTAAAATAAAACATGTTCAAATTTAAACATCGAAATAAATTATGCAAGTATGCATGATGATTTTTGATGAAATACTATGAAATCAATCGCTCTAATGCTCGCAGACCAATTGACTCGCATAACCGCCTGCGATAATCGATTACCACGAGTCGATTAAGATTTTGGCATTGGGATCCCTTTCATTAATTTCAAAGCTACAATGTTGAGCATTTGGCCGTAGTTATATTCCGACACAAGCACAAACGAATGACTGACGAGTTTCGCAAATCGAGTCGCAATTTTCATAAGTGATTCACCGAGGACGCTGACCTTATGCATTCAAAACCGCAACTATCACGAGTTCAACACGCACTGTCGACGTCACAAACTATCGATTCCTCGGCTCCGCACGAAACCTTTAAATTACACAAACGATATAATTAATGCGTATATATCGAGCTCGAAAAATTTAAATGATCAGCATCGCCGCTCCGTGCCAAAGCAGCCGTAAGCGATCCGTCCGTGACGGACCGACTGCCCACCAGATCGGCTCTAAATACGTTACCGATACACTTTCAGGTGGTTGGTTCGACGGCGAACGCGAACAGTCGTTCCCGGAATCGGCAGAGAGCAATAAAACCGGCGTTGCTCTGTTCGCATCATTTGAAGCAGCCACGGACACTTGGAGCCGCTTTATATGCGAGCTCGCCAAAATGCCAGCCGGGTGGTTGCTGTAGGCCCAAAGCCATTCATCCGACTGGCCGCCGAAGACGAGACGGTTCCATTGAAACGGCTATTGATCTGAGATGATGTCAAATTGGCCGAAAGATATTTTCATAATGCAAGCGAGAAGTGTGGCTGCGTTCAGAATAAGCTAGACCACCCTCGATAGCGGATTACGATTATAGGTCATAAAACAAACGGGATTTTGTCTGTTTGGTTTTGTGAATTTTGTCGTATTTTATTTGGTTAATTGAAAAATGTGTGTACGATGATTCGGTTGATTAGAAGTGAATTTTTTTATAGTCGATGATGGCTCACAAAGGTATGTAGGTATTAAATGGTCACAGCGGCGGTTAACGAATTAAAGCGGTGCATGTTTTCACATCGGGCGAGTGTCACCAGCGTTAATTGTAATGTTGAGTCAATAAAAAACAGTGGCAATTAAAGGGTCAGTAGCGCGTTTTATGAACGCATTCTCCCAACTAGTGGCAAACTGACGGTTCATGGACGAAATCATACATTTCAAATGACTATACCTGATATTAATAAAAAAAATCAGCATTTAAATAATAAAAATGAAATAAAATAAATTGTATAAATATTCCAAAAAAAAAAATCTATTAAATATATTAATTTAGAATATTATAGGAAAGAAATTTAAAAAAAAACTATGCAGAGAATAGAAAAAATTATAATAACTTTCATTGTAAAATTTGAAATGTTTGTTATCAATGGTGGCGACACAGCTCCTCGAGCTTCGCCATGAGGGTAAATTACGTTTCATTGGTGTGTTAATTTTACTGTGAAAAAGTTCCACCAATGCAACACCGGAGGGCTTCGGTAATTGAGGTAAATTGATGTCAATTTACAAGCAAATAAGGGCTGCTGCCAGTGTTCACGCGCACATGTGGGCGTGAGTCATACTCCATCATCAAAGGTAATAAATACCTTGATCGACAGATAAAACATTGAAATGGAAAGATAGCGACCCAGACACAGTTTCGATTAATAAAATCAGACTTTGAGAGGTTACTCGGCCAGCTTTGGCAGGCAGACGAATCCATCACGAGCGGGCGTCGGGAAACCGTATGTCATAATGGTCAGTAGAAAATTGGGATAGGACTGGGATAATGGGGTCTGATTCAGCGTTTTCTGCTTCTATTGTATTTAACATATTGTGTTCGACCGCTCTGGCGTCGGCCGGGGCTCCGTTGAATTGCAAATACGCTTCGCTCTCGTTCGCACAAATAATAAGGGATGAATAGGGCTAATCTGTTTACCGTCGGACCGATGGTTTCCACGTTGAAAAATTGAATTGGAAAACACGGCGTTGAAAACTCTTCGTGATTTGGAATGTTCGCATGTGATGTACGTGTATCGCTTGCGTTCACATTTGACACCGAATTGTGGACGCTTTATGTGCGGACATAAACAACTGCACTATGATCCAGGAATGTAGTTTTAACGATGTTTTAAATATTTAATATTTTTTTAAACATATCATTGATGAAATAATGAAATATAAAATATATACTGATGATATTTCAAAAAAAATATTGATAGTCTAGCAAATATGAGAATTTACTGTTGATTTTAAACAAATCAATTGACTATAATTATATTTATAATTTTACAATTTTGTTCAAATTTACCACTATGGTGTTAATTTAAAGTGTATGTACGAATATATTGTCCAATTGCGGTGCACGAGTACAATGTACCTGTTCATTAAAGCGCACACGAACCGCACGCATTAGTTCTCCACAAATCGACACTTTTCCGCGGTTAAATCCTTTTGAAAATATTAAATATAAATTCCAAAATACACGGAAGGGTTAATAGAACACTATAAGAACCGAACACCTGAAATCCGCGATATAAGATAGCACAGAGAGCCGATAAAGTAACGGCCCCATTACAACGGTCAATTTTTCGTATGGACAAATAGCAGATTCTGGAGTGGCAGACGTCTGATAGATTTGCCGTTTTGATAAATAAGATGATTAATTACGGCCATTTGTTGGCCGATTGGCATGGGATCTATGCGGCCACTCGAAACTTTTTACGACTTTGGTTATATGGGAAGGGTTCACTATCTCCACTTTCATGCTAAATTGTATTTTTATGTACGGTTACGTGACACACATTCGTTGTATTATATGTCTCAACGTGTGCTCGATCTGTATATCGTAGCGACGGAACGTCTGTATTATTTATATCATATAAGAATATGTGATGTATTATAAATATCTAGATGGGAATAGTTAAAGTGTGAATTTACGAGTTTTAACACGGGCAGAATTCCCATCAGCGAAAACATATTTTCAAAGCAGCTATATAAAAAAACTACCGGACATTTATTAGTGAGAAAACTGTAAAATGTCAATTTTATGCACACGGATTGTTTTCCGACACGTCGTAGTTTTTCTTTAACGATTTTGAAAACACATAGTAAATTTATATTCATGTTTAACGTTTCTTTGTGAAAATCGCAAAAAGAATAATATACAAGCCGTCATAAATTTCACTGATAAACAAAAACGAGACGATCTTTGATAAAAAAATAATTAAGTCTTAACTAACACATTATACGTCGTATTTTTCTTCAATTTGAATTTCCAATAATTTACGATAGTTTATTTCATTTACGAATTATCAAAACATTTCTTTATATAAATTAAATTAGCAATAAAATTATGTAACAGTGAGTTTCAAATATCAACAACACTGAAACTTTTCTATCAGAAAAAATCAGATTTACCAAAATTTTTCAGACAGATCAGTATTATTTTTACAATCAGTCAGAACTTTCACACTCACAAATAAAATAAATCAACGGAGCGAAATGTTATGAATGAACCGACCGTCATCAGGTGCACCGCATCAAAGTGACTGACGCGTACGTAAATCGGCAGAAGCGAAGCTTTTGTACCATTCAACACGTTCATCGACCTGTCGCGACGTAGACGGCGAAAACCTGTCAATTGTCAACGTTCACAGAAGAACAAGACGAACACGAGGATGTGTCCAATTGCCTCAATTGACGCACACACCGGCCCACGGACGGACAAGGTGCGTCTACCTTACGCCGGCCACACCTTCCTCTCGACGATGGTCACAATTGGCGATCCATTGTCGTCGAGGTGGTTACTGTGACTTGTCGTGGGACCGGATCGGATTGTCGTTCCCATGGCGTCGGTGAATCGTACAAATATCGAATCGATTGAAAAATTGGGTTGATTTCGACGAATTGTTTATTTGAGAAGAATCAATATCGTTCACAATTTAAATTTTGATATATTAATTAATAAAAATATTTATTTTTAATTTTTTTTTTAAAGGATATTGCAAAGTTTATTATTCTGTTAAATATCACGGTATAAAAGTAGAATTTATTCGTATTTGGAAATCTTCGTATCGTATACAAGCAATTTAGGGTTGCTTTTATGTGTGTGATAGGTATACGCAGGTCGTTTTGTTGTGGTTCCACCTCCAAAGCGATCCATATGTTGTTGTTATTAAGATAAAGGTAATTGAAGACAATTGGATCTAATCAAAACCAATTTACCGACCGCTGTTCCGAAACACCGACATAGTCGATACGGGTTGGCTGAGGTAAGGAAACCGTAATTATACTCGTGTACAATTTGTTATATCATTTAAAAGAAAAATATTTCACACGAAATTTGTAAAATTTAAACAACTGCGGTTGTTGGAAAAGCATTCTTTGCCGCGAATTAATTTCACATAACAAATGATTTTCCCTCAAGCGCACGCATGCCGCGCCAAACAATAACAGAAACTTGACAAAGAGCATTTGTAGACACCTTTTGTATGAACACAATGCTTACACAACACGGTACACTGTATCGAAATAGCGAAGGAAAATTATTTTTAAACAAAACCAGAAGAAAAATCGGGCATAACATTATATAAATCAATCAATTGAAGTCATTCAAAACGGAAGAAGAGAGAGAATAATTTGAATGGAATAATTTTTTATTTAATCCTAGAATGCAAATATGAAATTAACAGTTTAAATTGCAAGCTTCCGAGAGCTTTCCCTTGGATTCTGGGTAGTTTGGGGGTAATCAGCCACGCAATGAGAAGCTCACCTCCCCGCAGGTTGCGCGAGGGTAGCGAGTTAACTTTCTCAGGAGGCTCTTGGCCCTTTTGTGTTATCGCGCATAAATTAAACTAACTCTTCATCCGCGGTTTTGTTCGCCGCAAGAGAGCGAGTTATGTGTGAAGACAGAGAAAGAGAAAGTAACAGGGTAGGAAAAGAGAAGTTGACATTGTCGCCGACGAACGGAACTCCAAATTATTTTATACGCAGAAAGAAGTTTGGCCAAACGTATAATATGACGACACAAAAAAATAAACAACGCTTCGCTCTGAGAAACGTGAAATTTTCGTGTTTTGAATTCTTGCCGAAGAATTCGAAATATTATCATTGAATTTAGTAACACGGCTTAACACGCGGACATCTAGTTAAAATTATAATGCGTAATTAATAAAACACGTAATGGTTTATGTATTATAAAAACAACATTGTGTTCAACGGCCATATTATATAAACAAAATACGATAAAACTCAATCACAAACAATGAATAAAAATGTCATGTTTATAATTATTAACCACAAAAATAAATTCTTACAATTAGATACATTCGTTTTCCAGTCATATTGCGAGACAGCTCACAAAATCGCATAGGCGCAATTTCCAAACGTACACAATCTTTGCACAAATCTCTCATAAAACAGATGACAAAGCACAATTTACGAGGCATCAGAAACATCTAGAGCCACTGAGGTAAAACGAACTGATGTGTACATTACAACACACAATGACTTCGGATTTAATCCACCCTCGCCGACAAAGCACGGAAACAAGTGGCACGACGCATATATCAATTCAAAAGGGTAAGAAGGTAAGAAGTAATCTTCTTGCGTCAACGTCCCACCTTGTTTCCGAGAGAAAGCAGGAGGCTTCTCGCCCACCACCGCCCCCGGTCCTTGGAGGCTTCCAGATTACCTTTATCATTGTTTGGCTTAATTCCACGGCGGAATAACAAGCAGGTCGGCGCCGGGCTGAATAAACAGGACGATTGCGGCAGTCGTTCTGAGAAATTAAACTCGAAACATTCGTCTGTCTTCTTGTGCGAAGGCTAAGAGGGATGAGGTCCTTTACGACAGGTTTAATTTCGGAGAATCTACCCGCCGCCGAATTATTATACGCGTACACGTGCGTGCGTACGAAACGAGGTCGATCGTTCGCCACAGAACAAACAACCGTCTTTGAGGTATTTTCGAAATGTTCCATCACTGGATTCGAGCATGAAAATCGATTACGATTCAATGAATAACGTATAAGTGTTGAACTGATATCGAACGGTCTGGTTTTCGATGTGCAAAGTTTATGTGCTCGTTGCACATATGAACGAGATAATCGGGACTTGAATGAGTTTTCTACGAAAACATTATGTAAGCAAGTATACAAAGAATAGTTTTTTGTTTAATGAATGGTTTCAGAAAGAGTACGAATGTTATGATTGGATCGAAATATATGGAGGTTCGCTTTGCGCAACAAGGGGGCTGGCATAGGAAAAGTCAGTTAACCCGCGCGTTCATTCTTTAGAATTTGTCAAAATATTCGGGGATTTATTGGATTTTTCATTGAGATTTATGCACGGTGCTCCTAATGGAGCATGCATCACGCTAGGTGGATGAGGAATGTGACAACTTTTGTTTATTATTTCCGTTCGGTGTTAGTTAATTCGGGAGAGCGGAGCGCGGCACCGACAGGTGGAAAACGTTTGTTTCTGAAAGACAACCGGCCCGAGAAAACGTCGGTATACGAGGACGTAAAAAAGATTTTCGAGATAAAAGAAACGACGATAAATTCGTCGTAATCGACGTAATTTACATGGGTTTACGTGAGCGTTCCAAATTCTTAAGACTGCGATAAATCAATTAATTCTAAAATTATTTTCGAATAAATGAAATTGTCATATGAATCAAAATGCGATTTGATTATCATAAGGAAAAATATTGTTTTAAGTTGAGGCGCAAAAAAAAAAAACTAAAAATAATATTGGGTAAACACGGAAAATGTTTTTTGTAAAGAAATAAACTTTCAGTACCTGACGATGGATAAAAACTAAAAGGAGCCGTCGACTGAAAACCATTAATCAACTTCTCGCAAAAATGTCGCGATGTTTGTATAAACACAATTAAAAATATCATTATTCTTTTATAATAAATTTTCCATGTAATTTCCAATGTTGAAAAATTACACTTACATATCTCTCACTGCCAGTCAAAGCGTTTAAATTTACAATTTCAGCGCGTACCTGAAACAAAAAAAAAATAAAACGGTTAGAAATTTAGGAATGATTTGTAAAATTAATTTTCTGTCGTCTTGTTTGTAATCTGTTAGTTATATATAATATAACATATGATAAAGCAATTTGGCACATATGTGTAACAAAATAGCTTATCGTTTTTATTACGCACCTAATGAGATTTCTTCCGGTTGTACGAAAAAAAAAATTGAACTTCGGCCCTGACTTGTGAGATAAAATAAAAATGAGTAAAAAATCGTGGCTTTTCCACGTTAATTACTCGTAAATACGTTGATGTTCATGTTTTCCGAAAAAGAAGGAACATTCGAATATTTTCTAGGCGAGTTTTTAGCGCCACGTGTCGACGAGTAGCCATATTATTATATGGAATCGTGAATGAACGAACGTTCGTCTACGCAAATCTGATGGTTGAATAATTTTTATGCGATGTTATAAATAAATACTTATGGATGTGTTATTATTATTAAGTGTATTACAAACGATACAGATGATCAAGAATAGTTTTTTTTATTTTTCTTTGTTTCAATATGCCTAAAATATATCGCCATCCTAATAAGAATTTCGTCATTCATTCACACAGCACGTAATAAGAAAAATGAAAAGTATATAGTCGATAATAGTTGAACTATGGATGGTATTTTTCTAAAAGTAATTTGATTGGCGGTGTTTTTTTGATTAACAATCACATTTCGATATCGAAAACATTTTTATGTAGGTCGGTTCAGACGTGTACAATTCGTTTCATATCGCTATTGGCCTTGCGTGCCGAAAAGATCAAGCACGAAAAAATATTTATGTACAAAAACTAATTATATTCCAACATATGCTTCCGTTCGATAAATGGCGCAAGTGTTGTAACGAATTTCAAAAGACTTTCCGAAGAATCGCATGACTCAGAAATCCATCGAGATAAAGAAATTTACACTCGTTTAATTATTCAAACGAAACCTCATGTCAAACATATATTTTTAATTCGAACAAACTTTCGTACATTAAAAGATTTTCACGGTCGAAAGTTCCCCGCCGAAACAACCCTTAATGGCCGCGAGCGCATTAATAATTCCCTGTACGGTTTGCACACATTAATCAAAAATAAGAAAGATATATCTGGGAAGCAAGAGTTTCGCACACGCGTCTACACACATAATACAAACACAAAGTATGAATAATTATACTCGTTTGATACCGCGATTTAATTAAAAGCAGGCAAAGGTGTACGCCTCCGGCGCAAACCGACAATGAACATGTTTGCTCCTCGTGCTCATCTTTGCCGCGCTTGACATGTCACGTTTGCCTTTTATGAGCCGTGCAAAATATCCGCAACCAGTTCAAATAGACGGATATTCGGTGAATTTTCTTTTTTTTCCCACGTTTCCGAGTTTGTGAAGCGGCTCGTAAACGTCGAAGTGTGCATAAAATGGAAAATAGTTTGTTGCGCTTCATTAAACGCGTGCCGATTGATCGTTTACGTGCGCTTCATTCGTCAGACGCGTTTTACTTTTCTTATACGTAAACAATTAAAAACGTCGGCTTTGAATTTATTGTAGATGCACACAGTTGTCGAATGATAGTTATATGGACCGAGTAAACGTAAACAATCAAATTTCATATGAAAATAAGTATTGAATACGATTTTATAAAGAAATATCAAAATATGCACATCACAAATATTATAAATCAATCGATTTAAGAACGACAAAAAAAAAAAAACAAACAAACGGAAACCTCTCGCATCACATCTCGAATCATCATATAATACATTCACCGACCAACATCCAACATCCACCACGATCTTACGATGCATCATTAAAGCGGCAAACGCTTAAAGGCGATAGATTTAAGATGCCGTAAACTATCGGGTCTTAAGTAGTCATGTATAAAGCGGTGGAGTGCGCGAAGGTACGCGTCTGGCGCGAAATCAAATAGGCTTGGAAGCAGGCCAGGCATTCATTGGCATACGGACGGGGACCAGGTTGCCCACCTAAACGTCTCCTCGGTCGTCTTGGTCTTCTTGGGCTTTCCTTGGTCGCCGGTTGATGCTGGCGTCGTGGAAAAACACCACTTTTCCAGTGATCCCGCGCGCGATTTACGACGCCGCTCGGGATGGGCGCAATCTACATATTCGCCGTTTTGGATTATGTCGTGCTTATACGCCGATGAAATTTAAGTGTGGTTTGAAGTTATTCGATTTGAATATTTTCAGTTTGTTAAATGCGTTTTTATGGTAATGAATGGACGGATATAATTATTAGATGTTGATAACGGAAAATTTTACTGCTAAAGGATATTGTATTTTTTTTTAATTTTAATTATTCATGATTCGGATATAGTTAAATTTTTCAATAAATATCACGAAAAATACTAAAAAGTTACACCTACAACGAAAGATTTTTCAAACTACTTACCATCACAATAATTAAACAAACTTTAAATATTAAGATAAAAGTTCGCGAACTCAAAATATAAGATACAAAATATATATAAGATGTGCATTGTTTATTTTGTGTGGGAAGACTTTCCAGGGGATAATCCAACTTTCTCCAATATACGGCGGCGAAAGCTCGCTTTCTGCAGATGCGACCGTCAGGTCTTTGGACGGGGTCGTTCTGTGGTGCACTACAGTGAGACAATTCGAACTCAAGGGTGGCTTGAGAATCGTTCGAGGGGGTTCCGAGAACGTTTTAGGGGGGGTTTCGGAATTGTATTGACTGTCCTGATGGGTTGGTCAGGTGAAGAAGTCGACCGCGATTTGTGGCCAGGTGGCGAAACCGAAAGGTTCGGTGGAAGTTCGAAGTCGAAGTTCAACCTAGAGTGACGACAACAGAGACAGCAAAGTTTTAACTGAATGAAAATTAACAGAATCGAAGATTCACCGATTGTAAATCTCGTCTCGAACTTTGTTTTCCGTGTAACTTTCGTACACTCAATTATATTCATGAACTTTAGGAAAAGCGTTGCCAATGTTATATTGCGAGAATTTTCAATTATACTGTGAAAAATATATTGCACGTAAATAAATTCTATTTAATAATAGTGCTCTTAATAAATTTAAATTATAATTAATGCACCCTATAAGCTTAGTTTATTATGTCTCCGCATAAATTAAACAACGTTACTAGCAAATTTATAACATAAACATAACTAAATCAAAAGTTTTTACATCTTCAGTGGTTCTTGCAATGGTAAAATCAATTCATGACTTATTTTATTTATAGAGGTCAGTCGAGCATAGAGCACCGCTAACCGGTCATTGTTTACGTTTGTTTATACAGACAGACCCTTATCCGAAATTCAAATTGGTCTACCGTCGGGTTAAGTAACCAAACACAAACCTTGTAAAGGTGGGTTTTCACCCGTTCGGTCTAGGGCCATCACCGGTACGGACCGGCGGGTTTTATTCGATAATAACTTAACAGAATTACCATACGGACCACATTCGAAGACATCAAGATATAATACGCCCAACATATTGACTCTTCAATTCTTTTCGCTACGGGTTTATTTTCAATTTCAGCGATTTATCACAGCGGGTATGGAAGGATTTAATCTCGGGTTCCTCGGTAAGTTACAATTGGCAACTGCGACTGAAACACAACGACATCGAAGTCGACAACGGCAACAACACGACGACAAGAAGAAGTTCAATTTGGCTCCCGATCACCTCTACCGTGTAGGTGAGCACCAACTCACCGTCTGCAGATAACTTTTGACTTATTTGTTTTGGCAAGTGCAGTCGCAGCCGTGCACGGTGGAAACTTGCTCTGCATCTCTGTTTTCATTATCTTTACGAAACATTCGTAGGAAAATGCTTCCAGGAACGAGAATGCAAATGCGCAAAGTGCAATATATAGTTTAGATTGATTTTTAGATGAAAAATAGTATGCAAGCGCACGAAGAAACAATCCACTCAGACAACATGTGTGATTTATATAAAAGAGAAAAAATAAATTATTTCTTTCCCTTTTCAAATTATCGATAATTTATGCTACATGGAAAAATCAGTAATAAAGAAAATTATATGATAGAATTATTTTCATGCATCGATAATGCTGTTTTCAAATTAAAAATGAGTAAATCACTGCGTAAAATTTAAGTGATGAATCGAAAAACTTTTGAACAAACTTTATCAGAAATATTGTCGGAATTGGATTTATTATAAATATCTTTCATAGTATATATGTACGTCACGAAGAGGTCGGGGTCATACTATTGAATGAAAAAAATATACGAATTCTCAGAAAAAATGTGCAGTAAAAAAATAAATATATTTTCATTGTCGGTTCGCAAGTCGGAATTAATTACATTATCTTATAGGTCCGCGATAACTTTTTTCCACGGTAGAACACATACACACGTACATATTTTTACCTTATCTGAATATATAATAGTATGTAAATCAGGGCATGTTTTGCTTTTAGTTTCTGGTCCGCAAATAAATTCGACTATCTACGATAGTGGAAAAACATTATTTATGGACAAAACATGGACACGAAACAAACAAGGTGAAACGAAGAATTATTGTTTGCGCGTCGCAGATACGTCCGAATAAACAGCGTCGCGACAAAACGCACATTTAAATAAATATTATAATTTAAAAACAGCCCAACGGAGAAGCAACCCCCGAACGGTACACACACTAAAACACAACAGAGCACTAGTTTTGAAACGATCATCGTCGAATTTTAAACTCCGCACAACGGAGGCGGAAAGCAAACGTCCCAGAGCGTAAATTTCCGACGCTTTTTCTCTCTTCGGCGGGGAAATTTATCAAAATTACGATACACGTTTCGGGTTTCTCTCGGCCGGGAAACTCCCACCCCGCTTCTGTGGGGAGGAAAAACCCCATCCAGCGCAAGACAATAAATTATTTATGCAATCTTTCGGCTCGCAGTTAAATCGGCAAGATTCACGACCGCAATCCACGGAATATGCTAAGCAGGCGTTGTCGCCCACCTTGTTCACTTAATTCGGGGTGGCGCATTTAATACAAACGTAAAACTCGATTTACATTCGCGGAATCTTTCTGCAGGATGGTGTGTAAACGGATGCGAGGTACCTTCGAGCGTAAATAACGAAGAGGACTACGTAGACGTCTTTTCGTGTGAGGATCGAGCCGTGCGCGAGAACGAAAGTCGACGCGGCGAAGCAAAATCTTTTGCCCTATAAATTATGATCATGTTTAAAAAGAATGCGTATATTTTACCAAATTTACGTAATGTGGATAAAACGTGATATTGTGTTTTTCTCTACCGAGTTCGTTGAAACGTAATTTGAATTGTAAACAAAATATTATTGAAATGTTGTGATGTGACGGCATAAAAATAAAAATTTGATTATGTATATGAGTAATAAGATTTCCGCGTAAATAAATTCGGATACAATACAATAAAATATAGGTGTATTTTAGTTGATATCTTCGAATTTTTTTTTGATTCATAAGTAAATTCCGAAAACATGAAGTAATATCATAACATAGTAAATTGTCATGATTCTTCATGTGACCACAATTTCTTTGCATAAAAATTTAGAGCGCATTAACGTCGAGCTATTGGAAAAACATGAGGAGAATTCGTCTGTATTAATAGTTAATAGATTTTTAATAGCTTGAAAATATTATAACATTATTTAAAAGAGCGATGCCAGTAAACGAAAAGTAATTAAATGAATTCGGTATTCATAAAAATTAACGATACTATAAATTTTACACGTTTACGATCACGAATGGTAAACAAAGCTTTATAAAACAATATAAGCGAACTAAAATACACGAATCGGCACAACCTTCCCTCAACCGAAGCTAGCGCAATATTTCTGTTGTTCCAACATACTTTAAACACCGAGTTTAACACCCGACTCCCATACATTATACCTACATAAAAGAGGAGGTTAGCTCGTTCGCTTCAACATCACGATCCCCTCGTTCAAGTTTCGCCGAAATAACCGCAGACACCTGTAAACGCCGTAATATCGCCGCGGAGCCGGAAAAAATGTATGCAAAAAGGCATCAGCTCGGAAAAATAAGCAAAAAGCACTCGGATGGTGCACTCGAATGGTGAATTTTTGCCGAGAGCAAATAACGCGAGCGTGTATAAATTTGCAAAACAACGAATTTGCGCTCGCAAAACCGTCATCTTTATCTGAAGAGGGGAGTGCTTTATTTGAAAGTTAAGCGTTGAGCTTTTTTCGCGCAGCGCCAATAAAAAGTCGCTTTGTATATTTACGTTCTTTTTTTTTCATTGTCTATCCCCCGCGGAGTGTTAATAGAGTCGTTTGCGTGAAAATTGCCATAATTTATACGGCGAATTGAAAAAAATATTCGTTCGCGTCGACTTATGAATATACATTAGACGTCACATTGTACGAACTGCTCTGGATTGACGTTAAATAGCAAAAATGTATGAACAATACATCTTACGTTTATGAAACAAATATATTATGAAATAATTCAAATTTATGAATTTTTGAATCGTTCTATGAAAGTTTATGAAAAATAAAATGATATACGTTTTATTAAACAATATTTTATTACAAAATTTATCGAACATGGTACGATTTCAAATTTAAAAATTCAATGCATAACAAATATATGGAAACTCGTGACGATTCTTTCTGCACGACTTCAACAAGCGATAACTATCTCCAAAAGACGCGTGCCGAATTGGTTGGTCGAATAAATGAGATTTTATCTCGATTCAAATGGATATTCTCCGGTGATACTGGTGAAATAAAATTCCTTTGGCCCTACTCCCTTGCCGTAATTGTGTAAATAAGTGAGAGAGCGAACTGGCTCCCCGCCGTACCTTTCGCCGTGTTACTTTGCATTTTAATTGAATGTTTGTATTTTAAGTACTTACGCAGATGAGCTGAAGAAGGCCAAAAGTGCTAGGGAGGAAGCCTATGTAAAAGTAAGAGAAGACAAACCTCTCGGATGAATGGGGACACGTGCTTTTCCCTACGAGAGAAAAGTGGAAACATTCAACCCCTGCCGTGTTTGCACCGTTGTTCGTTACCCGTCAAAGGTAACTCAGCGATTAAATGAATCTACTTATTTTAGAAGTTTGTGTTTTCCTCACAACAAAAGAATTCACCAAAAATATAAAATACCGAACATAAATACAAAAATTCCATAAATATCCAATCATTTCCGAATCGCGGAAAACAGCGTCCATTAACGGCGCGAGATTGGCTTCATCTTGAGGTAATTCGTTCCCGTCAATTACGATCGGCCTCCATACAAATCCGAATCTCGACGCGCTGAATTTCAATTCGCCGAGGGACTTTATTGTGTGGGAATCATCAGACGTCTTCGTCGTGAAAAGGAGGCAAGGGTGGATGGCAGATCCGGGTAGGTGAAGCCACCGTTCTCCGTATAATAATTAATTAAGACGTACCTTAGTAGAGGTTCGCTTCTATCCTCTTAGGAGGACGGCATCGCAGACTTGACTTATTATACATTCTTTGCGGCGCTGACGAAAATCTGACACACTTCATTACGTCCTAATGACGGCATTAATAATTCGCCCGTGGAAAAATGTGGACTGAGAACGACCGCCCCGGTGATTTGTTTGTTTCGGAATGCGAATCGATCTTAATTAGTACGAAGAAACATGTTTTTACTTTAGAATTGACTGACTTCTAGCTTAGTCTATTATGCGCTCACCTTCCTACAAACGAGAGGGGTAAACTTTTCGAATTAATATTGAATATGCAAGTTCTGATTTTATTCGAAAATATTATATGATAAAATTGATATACAATCCGTATATTGATTCGAAAATTTTCACAAAGTGAACGAATCTGTTCGAAGTCCTTTAAAATCGAAAAATGTGTGGCCTGGCACAATGGAACGAGCGACTTTCGACTTAAGTCTCAAAGTATTTTCCGGGGCGGAATATTTATAAGCAGGTGCCTTCGTGTAGGCAAGAAGGCTCGGCTGCGAGTCATTAACGCCGCCATTGTCAGCGTTGCCGTCACCGCCACAGCCAAGATGATAATAATAATAACAATAATAATTTTCCAGTAAGAGTAATAATCATCTCAATCAAAAGGTAGGCACGTTGGCTCACGGGGTAGGAGGAAACGGGGGTTTGCCGTGGAACGCTTCGACGTGGAATCGAGGGGTGTGGGAATCTACCCTATGGCAAAGATTACGTCTCCAATCAAAGGGGGTTCGCGATTAATTAAAAATATACAAATTTATTCACTTTCAACTCAATGAGTAAGCAAATCTTAAATAATGTAGTTCTAATAATGGATGATATATTTATTAACTAAAAAATTACCTCGATGCTAAAAATATATCGTTTGTCTTAGTAAAAATTAACTCAATGAAATAGATTGAGTTTTAATTATTATAAAAAATACACAGTTTGTATTAATAAATATAAATAATCCTATTCGAACAGATCAACGCCGTATTAAAATCAAAATATTTATTACAATAAAAAAATCTAAATAATAAATCTAAAATCTATATAAAACATAACAAAGGTGTTTCGAACAAATTTACCGAAATGAGCAAAACCCATAACATCTTTAGTTAGGCCGAAGTTATGAGTTTAACGCGCGCCCCTGGAGCGTCGGCGCTCACCGTAGGCGAGGACACAGCCGAGGAGGAGTTTTGTGTGTTTTACTAATTGGCAAAAGATGGTAATCAGGGCAGGCGGTGGGCCGTGCCACCCACCGCCCCCTGTCATCTCCACCACGAGACGACCGCCCCCAAAACGACTACAAGAAATTAATTAGCAGGAGGAGCCTTCGCCGCCCACTCGTCCACCTCTCGCCATCCACCTTCGAGGTGAAGCCTTGTCCTTCAGATGAACTCTGTTGGGACGATGTGTTTTTATTTGATTGTTGGAAAAATGTGTTTTTGAAGCGTTGGTTTGTGAATTGTTTGATAATTGTTTTATTTTTAAGCGATATGCAAAATAAATGAGGAAAATGGAAGGTTGAATTCCGGAATAATAAATTTTTTAGATTCTATAAAATGAGTAATACGGAATAAAAACAGTATACCAAGTGATATACGATTGTATTGAATCATAAATTTTACTATAAGACATAATATTTTAGAAAGAAAAAATATAGGTTTATGAGTTTTCATGAATTAAAAAATATAATGTTTTTTACTTGAAAGCTCGGTATTCAAATAAATTTTGAATAATAGATGATAAACTTGAAGGAAATAATATAAATTTATACGTTTGAACGATCGCATATTCTTTTTTAATAATATACTACGAAATTAAATCAAAACACCACGTCGTTTTGTTAAACACTACGAGTATACTACCGTAAACATTTGTGCAAAGTTTATCACAAGAAATAAAAAAATGTTTATGAATCTCATGAAGTGGTTACGCATTTAGATTCGTCCAATGTTACACTCGAAAAAATAAACGTGGAATATATTTGCGGTGAGCTGAAGTAAAAGTGTACAGTTAAATGTGCACAAGATTTTCCTGTCTACCTTTAATACTATTTACGATGAGACGTTTAACTTCAAAGCGAATATCACGTTTATTTTTCTTGTAATATTTCGGGTATTTTACGAGAAGGTTTTCTAACGTTTCACAGTCTAACGAATTTATTTTCAAATATATTGATGTGAAATTAGTACACTAACGTACATTATAAATACAAAAAGCATCAAATTTCAGAAACTCTGCTAGATTTGCAAAGTATTTCGAAATTAAATTAAATTAATTTTATTATATTTAAACTCACTGATACTTTATATATCCTTTTCAAAAAAATTAGAGAAAAACCAAACGATCCTAAAACATCAGTACATACGCGAACCAACGACAATCAGCGCAACAGCGGGCAGTCATCCAGCAGAATCTGCAAAATCATCAACTTTGACATCGAATTTACAATCGGAGCTTTGCACTTTTCTGTCTTTTCTTGAGGTGGGCCACCTAAATTTACCACCTGGACTAAAAGCGGCCGTATTTCAGTGTCCGAAGACCGGGTGACGCGTGTACGTCACGTCGAGCCGTCGCAGTGTTTTGTCAAGCACATCAACGGGCCTTTATTAATAGGGCATTAAAGCGGTGCAAAATTATACGTATTTTTTCAAGTCGTAGTTCTGTGGAGAAAATTTTGTGAGAATTTCGAAATTTTGGCTGCCTTCGTATAATGTGCGTGCTGTGTTAAATAAGTCAAAATACTCGAATGCTTTAATGAAATGAATTTCCTACATTGTTTGATAATAAAATGGAATTTCAACATTATAAAATGAATTTCATAAATACACAACCATTTGTAATGCGACTAAAAGTAAATTCAAACACTAATATAGATTTTAAAGACTCAATCTCCGCCGACAAATGGATCGTTGCGACTCCTCATTAGTTCCAACGTCCCAATCGAGAAGCTTATACATTAACCCGGACACGGCAACCAGCCGATTTGTAACGAACGACAACCGTATTGTTGTCCGTGTCTTGATGTACGTCTTCCACCTGTCCCACGGACGATTCCGTCTCCGTAGCTGATGATGGACACAAAACTAAAGGACCGTTCCGAGCTGTTCAGCTGCCTGGCACATAATTCAATTCTACTTTTTCGCTTGTCAGATGCCTCTAAGCGCCATAGTGATGGACGCCACTAATTGGCATAACCCTCAAGATGTATATTGTATAATAATTAGCCCCTATTTCCCGAATCGAATAATTTTCCTAGAACACGTTTGAAATAATAATGGTAGAATTATAGGTCAACCGAAAGAGTTGATTCATACAATTTAGATTAATTTAATTCAATATATCTATGAATTGAATCGAGGGACAAGTGTACATTACACCTAAATAAATACGTAACGGTATTGAATAATTTGAACATCATATGCGGAAATACAATCCATGTCTAGACTAACTATTTTAGTTGGGTGCTAGGCTCGCGAGGGATTAAAAAAGTTTCGAAAATATAAAATCCGGACGCGTAGAACTTTCGGGTCAATAGCACGTTTCAAAGAGAAGAGAAGCTCTTATTCTTTAATTTATCGAGGTGTTTTCGCGCGCCGGTGTGATGCGCTTTTTTCTTTAGAATTCTTTCGTGAAGTCGACCATTAGTCCGGTGTGCCATCAGAAGAATTCACTTTCACACAAATAACGTGGAATCTCGTGAAATTTGTAAACATTTAATCTGCCCAGACGCGAAGGCATAGGTAAAAGCGAATAATTAAAATGACTTCCACTGTTTCTGAAACTGTGCGAATGTTCAAGGTACACACATTTTTTATCATATGCATAAATCAAATTATTTCGTGTTTTTTAAATTTTAATTTCATGTAAAAAAACTATGAATGAATCCAAAGCACCTTGGCTAAAAAATAACTGCAATATTTTTTACGAACTATTTTAAAACTTATATTAATCATATTATCAATAAACGAGAAAATATATAGCTGTAGAACGAAGCGAGCTGGTCCGAGTAGTAAAAAAATATTAGATCATATAGGATGAGCATAAAACGCGTCGTAATTTATTGTTATAACTATCGGGAGCATCTCTCGACTGACGGCATTTGCATATTTGCGGGAGAATTATGGGTCGGTTGGCCGCTGAACAAGCGTGATGATCATAATAACAAACGCTGAAAAAAAGGTATTAAAAATCTGTCGGAAAATCTCTAAATGATCCGTTTCGAACGTTAACGTGGAGCCCCTGTTCGCCTCTTGATGTAAACTCTTGATGAGCGATCACACCTGTTGTCATTTTTCTTCTGGATCGGAGGTAATCAACATTTTTGTGGCCGCGATCGAACGCCATGCCAAATTGTAATGGCGGAAAAAACACATATAATAGTTCAGGAGCCGTCTGCGAAAAAAGTTTTATCGAAACAAATAAACATTTGTAGGAACAACGGCATAAAGTGTCGATGATCGGACAGACACCTGGCATAATATCAAAACATGTCGATATTGCTTCGCGTTTGCGAAAAGATTCGGCGCATCTGGTTAAAATGGGTCACCTAGCGTTTTGCGAATATGAAAACCGTTTAATCTTCGATCGAATGGCTTCGGGAAAAGTGGGCGCAATCAAAAATGCAATAAAAGTATCGCGGTTTATTTTATAACTTTTTAATAGGTGCGGCGGAAAAGGTAAATCACGGTGGCATTAATTTGTCTGTTCGAATACATAAATTTCCTAGTTTTCGGTTATTAGGATGCTTTTTATGTGAAAAGTTATGAAACTAGCAATTAATTGAGGCCTAATAGCGTCTACCGTCACCCCGAAGATTTCAAATATAGACTTTTCACTTGGTGGAAATCCGCACAAAGAAAATTAATGTATTAAATGTTTCGGAATACTGGCCGTGTTTTATTTTCAGCTTAAAACAGGAGAGAGGTGTGCTGTACTTAATGACACGTGAAATGTTGGATCCATCCGGTGTCGACGTATTTTTGTACATTTTTTTACTCCCCCTTTAAAATTATAGTAATATGATTACAAATTGCGATCTTGAAAATCTTTGAAAATATAATTTTAACTTTTTAATAATAATAAGTAATATATTTTCAATTAAATGCTACTATTTACAAATAATAAAGTAGTAAACAAAAATAAATAACGATCGAAATAAATTACATGTACACAAAGAAAATATAAAACTGTCATATTATTTACTGAACCTATTTGAAGGCGTTAATCATAAAATTAACTTAAATAATAAAAAAATGACAAAACACACATATTTAAATTTTCGAAAACAAACATACCTGGTAAGCGCCAACGTATGTAAAAATTAGACGTCATTTTTCCGCTAATTTTGACATACGAATAATTTGCGAATATGAATATCAGTCAAAGTCATATGGGAGCGCAAGACAAGAGTGGGTGGTCTCGCACATTGGTTTGTTTTCAATTCGAAAACAACGGATTATACGGCTCATAACACCTGTCATTGTTAAATGGCTTGATTCTTGTGCTTTTCTTTTAACACCGAACGGCATAGAATCCGTTGACGTGGGACACTGTGTCCCAAAATATCATAAGTCATACACGTGCGTTTCGAAGCCACCTTCCCGAACGTATTAAATCAAACAAAATACCAAATTTATTGTGATGGTTTTAGTGTGGTATAATTCTGAAAGATTTCAGATGTTAGACGAATTTAACGCTAGTAGTTTATTCGAGAAACATGAAAAATGTATGAAGAAATTTTTTTTAAAAACTCAAATCAATATGACTAAGAAAATGGAAAAATATCAGAATAATTTGTATGTTTGTGGAGAGTTAAAGATTTTATATCAAAATTCATAATAATTAATTTTAACAAATAGATCGAAAAACAAATCGTTATTGACACTGCGGAAAACAGATTTTCCACAAAACCGAAACACCAACGAACATCCGTCGATTTCGAATTATCAACGGCCGTTCAATTACAAAGCATACGAAAATCAAACGAGCCGACGGAATCCATAGAAAACCCTGTGATTTCTAGTTTTCAAGAATTCGTACGGACCGGACTTTGCCCAACATCAAACGGCGTCGCTGAAAAAAGCGACTCGAAACAATCCATTTAATTTGAATACATTTTCTCGACGACGCGGATCCGAGATAAAAGAGTCTAGATCTCGTGCGGCGCTACAAACATAAAGGTGCGCATTAAAGAGGTGTATTTTTTTATTTTATTTTCAAATGAAAAATGTATACAAAAAAAATATTTTGCTTCGTTGCTCGTTCAGTATGAATGCGGAACGACTCGATTTTTTTAATGATTATGTTTGGTTTTAATTTTTTTTACACGGAACATCTCGACGAAATTACACGAAATAAATAATTTAATTATTGAAAGATTTGACACATCACTGAACATAATGAACTAAAGACAAAATGAAAAACTCATTTTTCTCACCCAAAGACAAATCGAAACAATTAAAAAAACACGCACACCAATCTAAAACACAAACGATCGCTCACTCCGAAGAGCCAGACTGGACCTTTTCGAATGCGCGAGACACAAATCGAAAATCACAAAATCGATCTAGAGATTAATCACGCGGATGGATCAATTTATCTTTTCGGGAAGGTGAGAGCCGCCATCGAGTTCCATTCGCCAGCTAGTGAGACGTCTTTCTGCGAATCCATATACCAACAGGTCCGTTGCTGTTAGTATGGGCTCGGCGTGTGGCCGCCGCCATATTTTATGCGAGCTCGCACGACAAAATGCATAAATCTCGGTGGGTTAACGATGCACTTTCGCGATGCATTTGCCACCGTTGATTATCTCTTTTTCCATCTGTGTTGAGGACTGGTTGGTAATCGGAGGTTGTTCGAATAATTTGTCGATGATCGATGCGGCTATTTCGATTTTCTAACAAATTAATAGAGGCTTATAAAAAAAACTATAATAAATATACAATGCAATTTTGATTAATTAATATTCAGCACGAGTTAATAAAAAAATATGTTTGGCTTTAGAAAAGATTGTTTAGATTTATTCATGTAGAAATATTCACTAAAATTTGCCAAAATTACGTTATCGTATTACACGAAAATTAACGTCGGGAAAAATCACATGATTTTTATCGCCAGGCGGTTATTTAATTATAGAAATGGGCGAACTCTCCGACCTGTATTTGTTGTATAGAAAAAACAACGGTGTGTTTTCCACACGTGAAAACAAAGCAGCCGAGCCGGAAACTTTTCCGAATGTTTTTTCGCGGAAAACGTCGACGCGGCAGTGGGTTGTGAAAACAAATATCGAGTTACGTACAAACGCATTCGGAACCGTAACACCGGTCGAATCTCGTTATAAAGAACACACCCGGTCATCTGTTCGGTTTGTCGTCTCGGAAGTCGTTCCGTAAGATGTCGGTTTTCTGCTTGTCTCGACGGGTTAACAATTTTTCAGATGATACGTCGAATTCTAGGATTCGCTGAGGTGTCCGCGGTCGATGCTCTGGCACTTAGCGTACTCGAGATTAATTTGATATACTTTGTATTCGTTTGACACGTTCGTTGCTGTGACAGTTTCGTTTCTGAGCTAGTGAGAGAGTGCATGCAAATAGACTAAACATAGATAAAATTAGATGAATGTGTGAAAGGTATGCAATGACTCGATGTTGCTAGGTTTTTTTTTTACGATTCGGGGAAAAATTGGCAATGCTTTAAGTAAGGAGTGTTTAAATATGATGGGTGGATGTGTAAACATTGAAAATTCAAAAAAATTGAGTATTTTACGAAGCGCAGAATATACGAGTGTATCATTGATCTTAAAAAATAAAAATAGAAGTATAAAAAATAGTTCGTAACTTCATTTAAAACATTTCTTGAAGTTTTTAATGCTGTATATCTATCAATGATGTACAAATTTAGGGCAAATTCGAAAAAAATAAATCAATAAATATTCTTGTTTTTATAAATATTAATGGTTACACTCAAAAAGTATGAATTCGAATAAATACATGTTTACGTTACGCTTTGATGTTTTCATTAGTTTTATTGCATAGGTAAAAGCAATGTCTATCTGCGGTTTATTGATATTTAACACCGGCCGCATTTGCCAGCGTCTAATGTGAAAAGGCAATTCACATCAAAAACTACAAAAATAAATGATTGTCGGCGCAACTTTTTTACACATTAAATTATTGCAAAATCGGTTTTCACACGACTAAAAACGACACACTTTCAGCATAAACAACGTCAAAACCCAGACACTGCGCGAACATTCAAAACGACAATACTAATACGACTCTACCAACAACAAGACACGTCAGTTCATCTCGGAGACATTCAGGTGATCCTCGAAAGGATCTCCCGCCTCTCCGCGATAAATAATCCCGTCGTCCTGATGACGTCTGGGACATGGGGACCGGGCGGAATGCGGGAAAGCTCCGAAAGCGACTTTCCCGGAATTTTTCCAACCGACGAACTCCTGGCGGAGGTGTGTAACCACTTTCATGCATCGGTTGGTGCCGGATATCGCGTTTCTTCCCCGAGATTAATAAAGTTGTCGGATAAATTATTGCGATGGCGTCGTCCGCTCTCTCGCCAAGTGCGCGTTCGCTGTCGCTTTGTGAGAAAACAGTGGAAAATGGCACTGCAGGTAAATGCATGTGACTTCTTGGACGATGATGGAAAGGTGCAGTGTTTAAATTTACATTACGTTTCGCAGTCGGCGCGTTTCGTGAAATGTTGATACGCGACGGCGACGTGTCTATTTCTGCGACGTGTGAATGTAATTGAATCGAAATCAAAGCTGTGATGTTTTTTGTTTGAAATAAACTATAAATTCATATACATAATCTTTATCGTATTTTGTTCGATATAAATTCTGAACAAACATCGAACAGGTGTGTCGCCTCATTCAATTATTCACGCATGGATCGCGCCATAAATTTCAAACTTACCGAATCATATAAAGCAGTATAAATCAACAAGTGCCGAAAAGCGCAATAAATTATTCAAGGAAGACGCATCACGAAACGATCGAGGTGAGGCTGTCGAACACGACCAGATTGCTCCGACATTCTTACGAACCCTATGCCAACCACAGCGTGGGGTTGCTTTGCGCCAAAGCGTGGGGCTGCTTTGCACCTCGCAGACGAAAAGACAGACAGACGAACACGAGTTATTCGTCTGAGGGGAGCAGTTTCATTTGTAAACCAAATCCGATTACACTTTTATGCGGCCGCGGCCAATTTGTATTGCGGTCGCGATTCGAAGTCACGGAACGGAATTACTCATTATTATTGCCGGCGGCGCCAGATTTCGGAGACTGTTCTCTTTTTTGTTTTAATTTACTTTTTTTTTCGTTTCGGTTGGGTATATATTTTTGCGTTGCCGTGTTCCCCTTTGCAGTGGCTTCTTTCCGTTTTTCGATTCTTTTCTTTGGAGATTTTCCGACCACGTAAAATAATTATTCGAAAAGTGAAAATAAATCAAATTTAATGAACGGATCTCGGATTACGTGCTCTAAATTTAGAGAAACAGCGGCGTCGCAACTGAAATAACTCGATTGTCTTTGTGAATAAAGAGGTTGTATAGTGTTAACTTTTTTCATCGGTCGGGAGTTCTTAATTGGAATTTTGCAATACTGAATACCAAAATAGAAAATTTAAATCAGATTACATCCTAAAATAAACCTTTAAAACGAACGTAAATAAATTGAATTTTCTCATTACATTAACATTATTACGAAAATGAATGATATACGTATTCATAAATAAATTTATAACTCTACGATGAAAATTTGCACCAAAACGAGACAATACTAAAAATATTATATTATAGCTCAATTTGAAATTGAATCTTATTTAATTTTTTATTTGTCCACAAAAATTCGGCGACAAAATCGAGTTGTTTAAGCAGAGGGTTCTGTCCATTGGGGAAGGTTTGAGTTGCACGTCTCCACCGCAGACCACGTAGCCCCTACGTGGTGTCTACGGCAACTTTCTTGTTTCCTCGTCTAGATTTAATGGCATTTAAATTAGGTTTTTATTTACCCATTCGTCGGCGGATTAAGATGTAAATGGCTGCGCGGCGTGTTCGCGGCAATGCTCGAAGCACCCCATCTCATCTAAACACACCATATAATACAGTACACATGTACATTACAATCGTAAGATAACAATCTGGTTTGTGCTTTGACTATATAAAATCAACCCTTACCGATGAAAGTAGACTACAGTAAAAAATAAATTGAGTTTCATTGCGATTTAACGGCAATATAATGAATTTGAACGTTCAATGTTGTGTTCAAAAAACTTTCAATTTGTCCAAAGCATTTGAAAAATATGGATTAAAACAGAAAATCTAAGATTGCTTCGAGGCGCAGCGAAATTGGTTCGTCGACAGTTTCAATTAAACGGCATCCATTGAAAATAAATCTGAATACCTTATCGTATTTTATGAAAAATATATACTGCGCAGCGGAGAGCCGTTTTTCTTTTCGAATTCGCGACACCCTCACCACCTTACATAGCCGACTTCCTCGTGCCGGAAAAATTCATTTGGATCAGAAATTAAATTTCTGGCACTAACATCAAGAGGTGTCACCACCATTCAGGCCGGCTCGACGCGACACGAAAAGAAAATTCACCTTGACACCCCGCTGCCTCGAAAAATATTAATAAATAAAATAAAAAAATAAACACCTACCATCTCACCTCTTGAGGGGCGAAACACCTCTTGGTAAACAGAGGAGGAGAACCGACAACAGTGGGACGTAAAAGCCGACAAAAGTGGAGAAAGAATCTGTGCTTTGAAAACGGGACTTCCCCCATTTTTTGTGGGAATCGCAATACATAAATTTGTGGTAGGCTTTTTTTATATGTGAATCCAGTAAATTTATAATTGTAGTTTAATAGGTTTATGAAAATCAATTTTACTGAAAAACACGACCTAGAAATTTGAAAATAAATTAATACATATTTGTGAACACCGAAACTAGGTTTATGTTACTGTATTTCATCATTACTTCATTATTTAAGTTTCATATCGCGCGCCAATTCTATGAAATCGTACAGTGATTCATTCGTCCATTAATTAAAATGAAAAATTGTAAATACAAAATACGACGGTTAAAACGTTTTATAAGATAAAAGCGTATTTTATTCATTTTGTATATTTAAAATCGCCAATAAAACTTTCGAGACCGATTCATTTAACTCTTTCCAGTGTGGGCGTCTGTTTTAAGTAAATGAATTATCCGACTCCCTTTGAATGTCAGATTTCAATTTGTTGTTCCGGAAAAAAATAAAAACAAGTCTAAAAATTTATTAATCTTTCGTCCGACGAGCATAACGATGCGCTTCCATATTTCAAGCCGCGAATAGCCCAGTCATACTTTCTAACTAAAGGTAACTCACAAACGTATATCTCAAGCACGAATTCCGACAATCGAAAACTTTCCTAATTTCCTCAGTTAAATATTCATACAAAGTTTCATTCCACACACATCCCATAACAATCATCTATCTAACATTTTCCCAAAAAAATTTCCAATCCAGCTTCCTCAAAAAACATTTCACACACAAAATTACAAAAACGTTCTACCGAAATAGACACGATCCACGTTTGACAGAAGCGAAATGAACAAACAAACCATCCGAGGTGGTGTGACACTCGATTGGGCCGTTCTCACCTAAAGGGACAGAAGGGCCGGTGACGGATGGACACATTATTGGGGCGGGCACATCATCTCGAGGTAAATGAAAAACTTCGGCAAAGGTGCTGTCAGCTCAAGCTGTCCCGCGGGTAATTGAAAAGCTCTTCGGGCTTAATTTGAAAACGAATTCCGAAAGATGCCGGCTCACGGCGCCGTGTTTTGTCGGTGCCGGTTTGGGCGTGAATGTGAGACGAAGTGTTTTCTTCTTGTAAATGGTGATTGGATATATAATTTGAATATATAGATTAAATTTGACTTTAGTCGTTAAAAATATCTATTAGAATATTTTTTTTAATAATCTATACTGTTATTGCTTATTACAGGTGTAAAACGGATTTTGTGGTTTGTATAGAAATTAAATTCAATTACGTATAACGGTGAAAATTGTGAATCAACAATATTTGAATATTTTGCGGTAATGAGTAATACAAAGACATTAAAATATTGGTAATATATCAAAAATATTACACGATAAAGTTAATCAACGCTCAGCTGAACGGAAATAAAAGCGTCATGTATATAAACGATAAGGTGTACAGGACGTGAAACAGCGTTATAAATACCTATTTTAATGAGTAAGATTGGCTGAATGCTTAATTGAAAATGTTGATAAAGCACAATTTCATATCCTCTGCTAAATTAACAGTTTTGTCGAGGTAAGCGAAACCCGGGAAACGTTTCGATAAAAATACAGGGATTAATACTACGGAAACGAATTTGCACGTGCAAAATGACCTAGTATTAATTAGGTGGGCTTGATTAATTATGTGAATTTTCACGTCACGTATTTTATAGAGAAGACAAAAGGCGAAAGGGTAGTTTCGGTAGCACGTTGTCACCTGCAAGTGTCACCTCTCTGGCCCACCTGCTCCCGTCTACGTGGATTCCTCGGTTATTGCTGTTCCTCTAAGATATCGGAGGGGAAAATACGTGACTACGAAAAAATACAAGAAATCCTAGACGAAAATATGTATAAGAATATAAAACGGTTGTGTCACGATACCAATATTGTCAGTGAAACACAATTTAGAATCTACGTATGTTTGATATTATGAATGTGACTTACGAACAGATTTTAATGAATAAATGTCAATCTCAACATTTAATTCTGATCAAAATTTCCAAAGAGCATTATGGATTCATCAAACGTCCATAACAGATTTAACTCACCTCATAGGTGAGGGTTCGATTTTGTGCACATATGCGCGTATGAAGCACCCCGACAGTAATTACTGAGCAATTCCAGCGTCATTCATTCACCAAGATCAGATTACCTGCACCCCATTTGAACTGACAGCCAAATAGCACAGGGGAAGAATCATAAGAGCTCACATACAAACCAATACTTAGAAATTTTGCATCGAAGAACAATAATTTGAATAATTTTAACTCCCTCGACATATTTCATAGAATTACAGCAACCAAAGACTATTGTGGAACAGTTTTCGCACGGTTTTCCCGTCCGACGACCACAACTGCGCGTACTTCAAAGGGATCCATCCGCCACGTGTCGTTCGCGGGAGTACCTTTTGATCCACAATCTGATTACAATAGAATGACGATTCGCACACGGCAGATTGAACACACTCTAAAAATATTATGTTACCTCTCTCCGCTATTGTGGAAGGGAGAAATGACGCGCGATCGTTACTTTCGATCGTTACACGCATTCACCGCGAAACTGAATGCACTATACAATAAATACAATGGTGGAGGGACAAAAGGATTTATGGACGCGAACCGCGGACCCCAACTATGTCGAACGTGATTGATCGGAAAAATATATGAAGTAGCGGTGTTTTGATTTCTTTTTGAATATTTTCCGAGACATGGCGGTTAGCGCTACGCGTGGCGAATAGAAAAACTTTTGTCGGGAAAAACGTTGAAATTTATCAAAGTCGCAAACCACTTTGTATCAAAGTGACAGATGGTAAATAAAGTTCGGCAACGTGTGCACTTTAAATGTGTGTACGATGCGTACAATTTCAAGTACATTTGGAGAGTGCTTTAGATTTTCTTTTATGTTACTTTTTTAGATAGAAAATGTGCACATACAAAAGCGATACATAATTTTTTTCTTCGAAAGATTTACTATTTCATCAGTCAAATTTTTATGATCATTCATATCGAACTAAAAAAACATTGTAGATGGACCGAACAGAACTGAAAATCCAAAGATATACAATATGTATTTCCATATGAACATCGCAAGTGTTGCCTGGTTCATAATTGTGGTATGATTTCAGCGAAATGCGATTGTACGACAGTTTTCAGGATGCGTTTTCTGGCGAAGGGAACAGTTGGCATCGAATCCGATATCTGCAATCTAGTCGCGGTGTGGTAGGTGCGCACACTCGCTCACTATAAAAGCAATAATTGCAATTCCACCCCAACGTATTTATTTATGCGCTTAGCCCCCATGTGTGTACACAACCAAAGGCGACTCGTGCACCTTTCGATGCCGCAGTTTTTTCAAATCCAAACTCGATGACACAACAAATTGTATTGTAAATTGTAATTAGACCCAAGAAAATTTACGGTTTGAACTTTGGACAAAGTTTGAAACTCAGAAACAGCAATTCAATTAGTTTTATAGAAATTTAAAATTTATAGATATAAAACCATGAATTATTATAATATGAAAAAAATTATGATATTTATTTTTGTATGACATGTCACTGGTGAGGACGCTAGTTGCACACGTTTCACCCATATTATATGCACCTATATGCTTCTAATGGCTAAAAGGTATAAATTGAAAACGTGAGCCTTACAAAGGTGGGTTGTATTCGGCATGGGGTGGATGGCTCAAGTGCCACCTCCCCGTGGGGCAACACCACCCCCAGGGGCAATACCACCCCCATGGGGAAACTGAACGAGGGGTGCACCATCCATAACTGGACCGTTATCGATGCAGACTCGATTTCTCATAATAATTTATACTGCGACGGTATCGTTAACGCAATAATAGCGCATGTATTTATGCTATTCTACATATTTCTGATTTTGCCATGTTGATCGTTTTTGGGGTGGGTGATATTTATTATTATATGTAAATTAATTATATTTGAAAGATTTTGATATTTTTATTACCCTTATAAAGAAACAATAAATAGATATATTTACATTTCATAAATTTTACATTATTAAATTTTATTTTTAATATATTATAGTTAAAGCGTATACAAAATTAGTTTACTGAAAAATTAACCATATTTATTTTGATCAGTATTGTTTCCGTTTAACGGACAAGTATCACTTACTAAATAGTTTATATATTTAGGTACACATCTACCATTTCGGCAATACTTTCCATCTCCACAAGGAGAACCTTCAGCAGCAGGTCTAACAGCTACGCATAGGCCAGAAATTGGATCAGCACAAAATAGTTGAGCACACACTCGCTCATCTTTAAAGCAAGCACGAGTTCCTCGATCTCTTATACATTGACCGTCTAATGATAACAATTCTCCGGGTAAAATTCTTGGCCACAGTTCATTTTCGTGAGGTGAATTGTACAAACAAACAGCATGATCACTATTTAAGAAATGTTGAAAGCTTAAAATACTGCAAGGTGACCACCGGAAACCTTTGTCTGATTGACGAATATCTGACATAATGTATCCATCTTCCCATTTACAATTCAGGGCACCTGGTCCTCCTAGTTGAAGAGTTGGTGGACTTCCATCGTGGACAGCTCCAAGCAAATGTCCAACTTCATGAACAGCGACAATTATACCGGAAAATCCTCCAGTATCTTCTACAATAGCAACTGAATTAGTTTTCTCCAATATTTTGTTGGACATACAAGCTCCACCAACATACGCAAAACCGGCTGGTTTTTGAGAATAATATCCATTAGGAAGTCGATGACACATATCATACTTTGTCATGACTACTGTAATGTCATGAATTGGCAGTCTAGTTTCTTTAAAAAGATACGATGCCACGTCGGACAGAACGCCTTCCGAATCGATGAAATTTTCTTCAATTTTGTTTTTTTCGAGATATGGCGCAGCATTTTTTTCTTTTAAAATAAGAAATCCAGCTATATTTATGTGAATTTTAGGACCTTTCAAAAATTTGTATCTTAAGTCAACTCCATTCCAAAATGACGCTAAATATCGCTTTATTTCAAGTTCATTTTTACCGTGTAATTTGTATCCATCGTAATCAAGAATAACTAAAATTTCAGGATAAACAATATGTGGTATATCTCTCTTGGAAATTTTTTTAACACGACTTTTTTTGTCATTTTCAACTTTTCGTTTATACCGTTTGTGCAATTTTTTTGGTTCTATTACAGCATAGCTACTATGTCTATCATTGTTGTCATTGATTCTTTTGTAGATAATATGTTTGGCACCTTCTAAAGCGTCAATGATATTTTTTCGCAGCATATTCTGTTCTAATGATAAATGTTTCAAAGCCAATGGTTTCGATGTACTTTCATGTGTTAATGTTGATGGAAGGGGTTTAATAACAAGATTATGACCTATTGAGCCATCTACCAAAAACCCTGATCTAGGATCTTTTCTAATAACAAGGGCAGCTAAAGTATTGTGATCTTGATAAGTCTCACCAATTTGATCAGCTTCATCTTCCGTTTCTTGACATTTTATAAATTCAACACCGTGAGGCTGAGTATTGTTACTGATAATATTCCACATCTTCAACCCTCCTTTCTCAAAGAGACCTTCAGTTTTTCTTAAGTTCAAGTCAATTAGTTTCCCAAAAGCCATAGTCCTAATCCTATGATCACCATCTTTTAAATCTTCATCAGCAGTTAAAGTATCTTTCATACTTCCAAGTCTCCTTGACCCGTGGTTTTCATTGATAAACTTTGAATATTTTAATTCATTCTTACAAAACTTGTCATGGATTGCTTCATCTCCAAAGATCGAACGGAATGCGCTGGGTGAAGAATGTCCGGCCAATTCGTGCGTTTCAGGCACATGATGATTCAGTTGAATAACTCTGTATTCTGGTACTGATGAGTGGTGCTCCACATGAAACACATTTTTAAGTTCATCAATGGACATGTGTTTATGTAATTCTTTGTGTATTGCAGTCACACTCGGTAAAACAAAAATCAGCAATAGCACTTGTTTAGTTTCCATCGTTACACCTTTTCGGAATGTCCGATAAAAAAAACTATTCTAACACAAATAAGGAAAAAAATCAGTGGATGTATCATTTATATACTGTTTCGGAAAATTCTATGCGTGACTTATTTAGATGTTCGTGCGTACACGGTAATTTTAATGAAACATGAAATTCATACCTTTCACTGTATTATTAATTCGGAAATATTCAAATGATAAGCCTCGTTTGACCTCAATCAATAATAAAAATAACACATCACCTTGTTTAATACGTGCTAAAACCGACCGCGTGATTTTGTACTATACATCAACTTTTACAATCAACGAATAAAATTTATGAAAACGACCAGATAAAATTTGACACAAAAACACCATTCTGATCGCGAAAAAAAATATCCGAAAATTTCCATCAACCACCACACACTACCATCAACACCGACATACCTGAAAGACCCAACACGGATAGTCCGGGTTCGTTTTCGGGGTCGATCCGAGTATTCAATCTTGTCGGCCGTCGGTAGGTAAAAACGGCCGATACAAAATGAGATTATTTCACCTACATCAAAGTCCACGCACGTGATGGATGAGCGCAATTACCCAAATGAGCCGGTGTCGGACACCTGACGCGCTCTCCTCAAGCATGCCCGAACTATCGGTCCGAAAGGGGGGTCGCTAATTCCCTGGATTACATCGACGAAGAGTTCCTCTTTGGGAACGTTGAAATTAACCCGGATCTCTAACTAAACTTTCTCTATGTATTTCAGATAAAAAAAATAGGAAATTCTATCTATTTTTAAAAGAAAATCTTTGATATTTCTATAGTTGTATATGTTTTCTTTCACCTTAGTCATTTCGGTTGTTTAGAATATTTTCTTGGAAACATCAATCCCGACGCCGCTTCGTTACTTATACAATATCGTAAAATCACTTAAAAATGTTTACATTATATATTCACGAGATAATTCAAATTGACGTTTGAATGTCGTCAGCGCATAAAAGATGGGATCAGCGCCGTAAAACTTCGAGTGAAATTCGTCTCTCGTTGTACGAAAGGAGGGTAGCGAAACGGAAAGTGGTGGCTCGGAGGAGGCCAGAGGGTTGAGATGAGTAAGTAAATCTAACCCCCAAATAAAATGCGTGTAATTTTCCACTTTCAGCATTACCGACAAGGGGGTTAGGAGCAGTGGAACGGGCTCGACGTCGATAACTGTTACCTCTTCGCGAAACTGCGTACATATTGCCGGAGGTAACAAAAAGGTAAAAGAGATGTATGCGCGGAAGATATTCGTACAAGATGGTGTGTATAGGTAGTATTTGACTAAGCGTTTTACCTACACGAAAAGCCTTTTGTCAGTTAAGAACATAATATGAAGAGAGGGCAGACGTATGAAAAGGTGAGCTGAACTGCAAACAGGTCTTTGTGTCCCCCAGTTCAAACAATGCCGTTGATCTGTGACGGTTCTTTGTGACCTTTTTCTAATATCTATATTTTTTTCTCATTTTCAGCTTACAACATGGCTGATTCGGCAATAAAGTCGTGAATAAATGACGTATTATAGTTTTTATATAATTCATGAAAATTGAAACTAAAATTTGACGTGCAGTTGAAAATTATGAATTTTCATTTATTTCTTAAATGTAAATCAATATAAATACTGAGGAAATTATTCATTTCATAAATATTTTTGTAAGATAATTAAATTTTTCGCCTTTAATACATCGATCGAAACGTAGCAAGCAATTTTGCAAACTATGCAAATATTTATCAAACATCTGGCAACAATTAAAAACTATGCGTAAGCTATAATTACAATTCCAATCAACATATGCACAAAATTAACACACGTACATTCACATGCGAAAAACCGAATTTCTTCAAAAGCAGTTTAATGAGTCGCAACTAATACGCGAAATTTCGATTACGCAACACCCCTGCACAAAGTGCACGAGCATTTTAAAAAGAGGGTGCATCCCTGTACCTACGACTACTGCACATAGAAATGCACACCTTACAAATAGGGTTATCAACCACCTCGGATTGATTAAACAAATTCCCCGAGATGAAGTCCTCATTTATTTCAACAGATTATTAAATCTGAATGCAAAATATTTTAAGATTTTAAGAAAAATATTAGATATGTGATATTTTTATTTTTAAGTGTTTAAAACGATAAGTAGTATTTTAAATAAATGTTTTACGAAGTAATGACTATTTGCATGTCAACATTTTTGATAAGTTTGTTCTGTTTTTTTTAATCCATGATCATCAAGTTGTCGTACACGTATTTGAATATTCGAAATTATAAATACGAAAAATTCAACGATATTTAAAAATAATATTGCATCTATCCCCTATATATATTATAATAGCGGATTTCTGTGTGTGTGTCCGTCTGTCCGTCTGTGTATCTGTGTATCTGTTCGACGACGATCGCGACTCTTTCGCGAATATGGTCTTTATATGCGTATACAGTTAACGTCTATAACATGATGCTTATTACCTAATGCCTCTAACTTTGCCTATATATCGTAATTGTGACAATAATAAATGAACTGGTTTTATTAATTAAATATTAAATATATTCAAATCGTGTACGGGCATCGGGTAGCAGATGTTACTACTGGCTTATCCATTCCAATTTAGCCTGTATGTCCATAAAAATAACGACTATTGTTATAGGCCGATTCTAGCTCAGGCCGATTCCAGCATCAAAAACTGCTAGTATCCTATATTATGCTTTATGACGTA
>JAOXNN020000043.1:2192812-2263994 GCA_028571205.2 Hydropsyche betteni | reverse complement strand
ATATACATACACATATATATACATATACATAAAAGAAAAACAATTAAAGCACACATCACACTACGACAGACAACAACCTGCTAGGTGTGAGACTCCCTCCGCACCGCGGGGACACAAAGTGGCATTTCGTGAGGTCTATACGGGTCGGTTTCCGCGAAATGCGTCATTAACTTCATAAAATCCAATAAGCAGTGAACGTACAATGGCGACCTTCGTGCCATGGTCCTCGAGGGTGGAAGGTCCTGCTGCGGCAGGCCGATAGCGCCAAGTTACGACCCAACGAGTTATGGTGTTCCGTAGGTGGAGCCGGACACGACCCACTAAATACCGACCTTAACGGGACTCGGGACTCACTATCCCTTTTTTTCGACCTCGGTAATATTCGTAAAATTAAATAAGTGCGAACGAAGGGACGTCTGTCCCGCGGGGCTTATCGCCCCGGCTTTGATGGCTCAAAAATTTAATATGCAGTGTTGATTCTATTAACGCATTTGAATATAAATATAGATATAATTAATATTCAGTTTAGTAACTAAAAGATATATTCTTCGGATTCGGAAGTGTACCACGGAGCCGTTGCAGAAGGTGGAATCGTAGGTGGACCTTCACGAAGGTGGGTCCGATACTTAGGTGGGTAGAAAGCTTTATAAGGTGGGTACAAAAGCGTATAAGGTGGGTCACGGGAGGTGGGCCCATCTACGTGGAAAACGTCTCGAGTTAGTGCCGGCTGGCCGCGTACAGATAGAAAGAGTAATATACCGGGCCGCGGAAACACACACCGCCCTAATAAGGAGCGACGATACGACAGAACCACCCAAAAGTATCCCGAACTACCCCAGACTGTTCCAGACTGCCCCAGACCCCTCTTCGGGAGCATATTATGTGGCACTCGCCCACCTGATACCGCCCTAAGCCTAAATAACTACCGTAAGACGGCAGAAACGAAAGAATACATGTGATATCGATTCGAATTATATTTCTGATATTAAATTCTCGAAAATGAATAATTTCGAATTGTTTATAATAATTCTGATTTCGTAAAAAATATATTATGAAAAACGATTTGCGTTCATCAGTTTGAAAGACACTATATGTAAATCACACATCCTAAAAGTCTCGTATTGTTTTCCGTGCCGAAATATATTTTCGGAATTGTTTCGCATATACGCTTTCGTGCTTAATCGCACGGAATTATAATATTTCTGCAAGAGAACGCATTTATGGCGACTTCGAAAACATTCGACCGTATCACGGCCTATCAAACCAAAGAAAATAGGAGAAGTCGCCTAGGTGGAAAACACGAGAAACGGTTTTCGGGTATGGGGAGCCGGAGCGAAATCGGGAGAAAGCTCGTATAACATCGTAAAAAGGTAGATTGAGGTAACCGGAGAGAATAACAGGGGAGAGAAAAACCATATCGAGAATTCTTCTTCGTTAGATATCGGGTGCAACGAACCACATGCAATATCCAACATTAAAAATAGTAATAGACTTTGGGGTGCGTCGGTGGAGTGTCTTCTTTTCAAATGGAGCAGGTGAATATTGAAAATTATTTGACGTTTCTTTTTTATAAATTAATAATAATAATAAAAATTCAAGGTTAAAAAATGAACAATGATATCAAAAAATTACTTCAAATTTGCTATCGACTCATTTAAAAAACCGTAAAAATAAACGCAATCGAATAAAAACGATAGCAAAAAAACACCCAAAACCAAACGGTAAAAAATGTAAATACCTTTTCAATAGAAAACCAAACTTGAAATAAAAAAAGAAAATATTCTAGGAGTCAGTTTGCTTTCGAGCTTTCTTATTTTTTATATCGCTCTTCTGCACCGGTCGGCTTTCGCTAAGTGTTAAGATAACTCTTGGGTAAATAGGTCCGGACGCGACAAGGTGAGGCCGAGGGCAGAGGTCAACCGGAGGGTGCTTCCAAGACAGGGGGTCGAGGTCCAGATCAGGGGAAAAATAGAAGGACGAAGGACGAGGAAGAAAGTCCCCTCGCAAGAGGTGGAGGACCGAACACGACTGACGGAGCCAGGTAATGGGCACGGAGGTTAACCGAGTGGAAACTGCTTCATTTCAGCGGACCAGGAAGATAAGTCGATAATGCACAGGTACCGCAATAAATTATTGTACATTTTCTATATGTCCCTCCCGCTCCCCAGAAGCAATTTTCTGCGACGTTTTTACGCGAGTAACCGCGGAAAAGCGTTCTGTATTTTATTGAGTTGTAAATTGTTAAATGTTGGATTGAGGTAAAGATGGCGTTATTGTACGGTCAAAAATATTATTTAATAATTTGTTTTGAAATAGTCTAATATTCAACTATGTTTTAAAAAGATTTTTAATTAAATAAATGTACGTAAATTTGTTTGAAATATTTTTGTAAAATAGCAATCAACAGAACATAAAATAAATTAATATTAAATCAATAAATTTAAAAATCAATTTGAAAAAAATACGGCTTATTTTATTTTATTATATCACAAAATAGTCTATAGATACTTTTAAAAAAAAGAAATTATCTTTTATAAGAATTTTATGTTATCGTAAATGAAAAAATTCGACATCCAATTTCACGAAATATTCCCAAAAGTCACCATAAAACAAACTTGAAACAAACGCAAGAAAGTAAAAGGCGATTTTCTTAGCGCCAGAAGATAAAAGCAAACATATTTTCAGGAAGCTTTTTCCTTAAAACCCCCTCACCTAGTACACGTTACTAATGACTGAGACTTAAAAGTTTAAAGACAGTTTTATAGCGTTAACATTCGACCGTTAGTCGATTCCTGCAGGTCGCAGATATATCCGACTTTTCCTCACAGTCTGTTTCCACTTTTCCACCTACTTTTTTCCCGTTTCTTTTCTTTTCCCTCAGAGCAAACGTTTCGGATGGAATTCGGCCGCGAAGGTAAACTCTCGTTTTCTTTCCGTCCCTATCGTTCAAAGAGTGTTACCGGTGAAGAAAGTTTTCTCTTTAAAAAGTCTTTATAACCTCTTTTGTGTACCAGGTTTTACACTTAGGAGATCGGTGTTGAGAAACTTTTGTTTTTCCCGTACGATTTCTTTTCCCTCTGCAATTTTTCGTCTCGACTACAATAGTATGAATATATAATAATTTCCTATTTCCGCCGCTGAATTTTATATTCAAAGTGATCAAAAAGCACGAACGAAACACCTGCTTTGTTCTCTCCCTTCGGTGGAATAATGATTATTGCTGGAAGGCTTTCGTCGTCCAGAGCAGGATCTGGTGCAGCGGTAGAGTAGCTTTAATGCCAGTTTAATCCAATTACCTTTGTCTGGATATCAGGGTATAGAGTTGATGTAACGGCACCTATAACCCGGACGGAGTTATCTCACCCACCTCAAGCTAGAGCTGTACAATAAGTTAACCGTCCTCTACGTATAAGACACGCAGAACTATCAAATAATTCAATACACTCACCCCTCACTTCACAAAGCATTCGTCTCGCACGATTTCCGTTTAACATAGCCAAAATAATCGAATCAAACCCAAAATTCAACGGAATATTTCTAAATAAATTCACAAAAGTCATTCACACATAAAGCGAACCATTAAACCGTATTAAACCGCACAAAAACACACCGAAAACCTCCGCCGTCCATTTTTTTCGAATTTCCCAAAAACTGTTGTTCTTATACGGAGAAAATAACTAAAACGACCTAACACCTCGCGGCGACTTTTGGAAAATTGCGGACCGCACCGCTTGATCGATGGCCGACCGCAAAGCCGCCAGAGCCGGACGCCGGAATATTTATACGTCTTTTTTTTCGCCCTCTCGGCTGCGGGTCTATTTTTTGGCGAAGTTGAGGCCCCGTGTAAGACGGGCGATAAATCCGAAGCGGTAGCCCTAATCCGTAATAGCCCATTACATCGAACGCGGAAGCCTTTCTTCTTACGTGGACGGCAATTGGCCGGGACCGGGCCGCAATCCGGTGGAAGTTCACGGGATTATTCCTGGCGTATATAGATACGGATAAATTTGAAGTTAATCGATTTTCTGCGAGTTTTTGAGATGCTGCGAGATTATGTGCGAGTTATAATGAATAATATTTTCATCGAAGAAATTTGATTTTGAATAAAATTGTATTTTTTTGTTTTGAATTATTACTAATACTGAAAATTTGATGAAATGTATTTAAAAATATGTATAACTGTTAAAAAATTATATCATGTTTACTAAAATCAATTTTTCAAGCTATTATAATTTTATGATAAAAAACACTGCAACTGTGCAGTAATTGAATAAGGCAATTAAAGTGACTTATCATTAACGATTATTTCAATTATTTTTATGAATCTCTTACTATTTCCATAATTATTATATTTGAAGTAAATAATCAAGTGGAAATAAAATTTATCAAAACAGTAAAAAGAAAATATTATGATTGATACGACAAATTTAAATTTCCGAATTTTCATATCAATTAGAAAAATGTATTATTCTTCATATTGAATATTTTCATGACATCTATTTCTAATTTAAATAAATACGTATAAAAATTATTACTGCAGACCGAAATCTAATACAACCACCTGAAAAGTAACTCGCTTATTTTCAATCAAAAACACAGCATTCAAAGACAAAAAAAAATACTAAAGGACATATATAATACAAAAAAAAAACATATAAAAAACTATCCCATTTTTACTTTTTACGTACTGATTTATTGTTATGTGGCCGGAAGATAAATCGCATCCTACGTGCGCCGAAAGGTAATACAATATAATAAGGCTGGCAGTAGCGCGTGTGTCCGTGACACAATTTTTAATCCCGTGTCCCGGCAGGGATTTGCACGGGTGGCGGCGCACCTTTCCCGGGAAATGGGAAAGTTGTGTCCCGGGATCAGGTTAAACGGATTATTCCGGCAACGGGGACGGATTGCGGCCTCAGACACCGAGGCAAGTTTTTCCCGGGAAGTGTGCGACCATAGCTTTTCCATGCGGATTATGATGGCGCGAATATGTTGTTGTGTGTGATAAATAAAAGGTGTCCAGAACGGGATGGGTTTTTATATAAATTTTTGAATCTCGGTGATTATAAATATCAAATACATGTTTTTTAAACGTCATATGCAAAGCAAAGGTTTTCGTTATCATTTGATATTCGATAACTTAAAAAAATTACAGGTTACACTTCCAATTAATTTACACTAAAAATTCAATGTTTTACATTTCAAATTTGATTTTTTACACATCAAATTTAATGATAAGAAAGTACACTCAACCCTATTTTTAAGTGGTTCTGAAATAAGACGGTTCAAGTAAGAATAACCAATTATTTTTTTACCGGGTTTTTCATTTTAACACGGTATAAAAATAAAAATAAAAAACATTATTTTGCCACAATGATAAGATTTGGTGCAGGCCAGTATACTGTTATTATTTTATGTATGTAATTATAGTTATTAAATGAAAAAAATCGGTTTTTTGATAATTTTACATGGTGATATTTCTTCACATTACACATTTTTTATAAAGTACACTTACAATTAGATGGAAATTCTATCCAATTATACTGATGGAACCTATCTCCGAATTTTATATAGCTACCATACATTTTTTTTAGAATTTGTCTCTGGAACGTATCCCTGTGTAAAAATATGATTAAGACCTTTTTCATAGTAATCAAAAACGAAGTGTAAAACGTTGAATTTGAAATGTAAAATGTTGAATTTGAATAGTAAGCCCGTAAGACGTTGAAATACAAAGAATCATCAAATTAGGTATGTATTTGGTCATTAATATAAAAAAAAAAAATTATAAATATTGAAATGTAGTTGAATAAGCAAAAACGAATTTTTTGAAAGAATCAATAAAATTAACAAATCAAAAAAAAATTAATATCAACGATAGACATAAATATAATATATCACGCCAATAACTCACGAATGACGCATACGTAACAAAATATAATACACAGATGCGCGCCGACAAAAACGCGTCCCTCGTCCGACGGACGTACGGCCGCCGCCCACCGTTTATTAAATCGTGGAAATTATCAAATCCGGCAACAAAGTTAAAGTGAGGGCAACTCGAAAGCAATTCATAAGGTCGGCGGTCGAAAGCGGGTGGTAAATGCGCATAATGGCCGCCCTTCCGCCGCAATGCCTATATAATAAACAGCTTAGGAAAAGGCCGGCCGTTTCAATGGACGCGTACCTGACGGCCGACGTTGCGATAATAACGATTCTGAATGCCCCCATATTATGATATTAATTCTGGAATTCGTACCTGAAATCCCTGTGAGGTTTTCCGAGGTTCGTTATTAATACGGCCTTCCGGGGACGCGTTTGAGTTATGGATTTGGGTGTGCGTTTGATGTGTAATTGATTGTAGGTTTATGTATGTCGGAAAACTGATATTTTTTGGTCGTCGAATGAGGAAATATATATAATGAGATATAGAAGATTTTGAGGTAAGTATGTCAAATTTAAGATTTAATTAATCAATCAGTTTTTGATGACGTATTAATGACGTTGATTGCGCACGTCGCAAAACGAGAACAGAATCCGATAAATTTAACCTACATTCGCATGAATTATTATCGCTTTTACGTATTTTATACGAAAAAATGATTTTGAAACGTTTGAAAATAATATCTGACAGATACAGAAAACGATTCGTGCTTCGAATAAGGAAACTAAATCAGCTTACTCATATCGATATGTCATGTACAATATTGTGAAAATCAGTTATAAACGATCACATTACCGTTTTTCATTCGAGACCAGTTAGTTCTGCTACTTATTATTATTTTTTTTTAAAGTGTTGTTATTCGAGAACAATAGTGTGACGATGAAAATAAGTGTAGTGTTGGCATTAATTTTAATTTTACCAATTGTGACTTCTATACATAGAGAACTGCATAAACACATGACTATTGACGAACTTAGAAATGTCTTTCATGTGGAACATTACTCATTAGTTCCTGAATTCAGATTGATTCAACTGCATCATTATGTGCCTATAAATCATGAATTGACTGCGCATTTTTTTTTAAATGGATTCTTCGGTGATAATTCAAAACAGAACATATCTTTTGGAGATAGATTAAAATGTATATACATGACGGAAGATCCGGGAAGGTTTCGAGATACTTTAACTCTCGACGAAGAATTGGACGATGATATTCACAGAATTAGGATTGATTCTTTTGGAAATCCTATTGAATTAAACCTAAAAAAAACGGAAGGACTTTTGAAAAAACATGGACCAAAAATGTGGTATGTTGCTGAAAGCGAAACACATCCTCATGGTGTAGAATATATAGAAATTGAAGAGGAAGAAGATGAAGCAGATCATATTGGTGAGACACATCAAGATGAAAATAATATGGCTGCTCTTGTTATTAGAAAAAATCCTAAAGCAGGAATTTTGGTAGAAGGCATAATTGGACATAATTTCGTAATTAAACCTCTTCCAACATCAATAACATATAAAAGTACATTGAAATTATTAGACGAAAATCAATTATTCTCAAATCAAAGTGATTTTAAAAAAAGAAAAGCTATTATTGATGCGTTAGAAGGAGTTCAGCATGTTATATACAAGAAAACATTTAAGGATGGAGAACACTGCAATTATATTGGAACAGAACCAGACTATCGTCACGAGAGTTATAAATCAATTCAACCAGAGGATAATAAAGATAAAAAAATTGAAAAACGTACAAAAAGAGAAGCACCACATATCGTATATCCAGAGATTCTGGTTATTATTGATTACGATGGATATAAATTACACAGCAAAAACGATATTCAAATCAAACAATATTTGGTATCATTCTGGAACGGAGTCGACCTTAGATTTAATCTATTAAAAAATCCCGAAATCAAAATAAGTATAGCAGGAATCATTATATCAAAAGGGAGAAGTGCCACACCGTATTTAGAACGAAATAAAATTGGTATAAATTCCATTGATTCGAAAGCTGTTTTGTTTGATATAGGAAAATATTTTTATAAAGAGAGAAGATTACCGTCGTACGACATTGCTGTGGTCATAACGAAGTACGATATGTGCCTATATTCTGAAAACGGCGGTTATTCCTCTGCCCCAGCTGGTTACTCATACGTCGGTGGAGCGTGTATGACTAATAAAAAATTGGAAAAAACCAACGCAGTTGCTGTAGTAGAAGATACTGGTGGTTTTTCTGGGGTAATTGTCACTGTCCATGAAGTCGGTCATTTACTCGGAGCTGTCCACGATGGAAGTCCAGCACCTAAATATTTGGGAGGACCAGGTGCTGAAAGTTGTAGATGGAACGACGGATACATAATGTCTGATTTGCGTCACACTGAAAACGGTTTTCGATGGTCACCCTGTAGCATTGCAAGCATTCAATATTTTTTAAATACTGATATTGCATTTTGTTTATACAACTCACCACACGAAAATGAATCATTGCCGAGAGTATTTCCAGGAAAATTATTATCGTTAGATGAACAATGTAGAAAAGACGGAGGGACACATGCTTGCTATACAGACGAGCGAGTATGCTCTCAACTTTATTGTCACGATCCATACACCGGCCAATGTGTAACTATCAGACCCGCAGCTGAAGGTTCGCCTTGTGGAAACGGTAAATATTGCAGAAACGGTAAATGTGTGATCGAACCTAATAATACCATCGAAAAACATTACAATCCTACAAAAAGAAATGTTTGCCCGAACTACTATCGCAGCTTTATCAACAGAAACACTTGTCCTAACTATTGAAACGACATAATTTTACAAGCAAATCACATGAACCGATCGACCAAAACCATCACGACCACACTTTTTTTATTGGAATATCAGGCATTGGAAGGTGTTCGACTTTTAAAGAATAAGCAAAACGTTAAGAAAGGTTTCCTCGGGGGCGTCGTTTTGGGATGCTAACGATAGCTAGCGGGCGCCGGTGCCGGCAGATAACCGACGCTATCGCGTTTAACGTGTAATCTCACCAGATTAGGTAAATGCCCCACGACGCACGTATATTCGGTCACCTTTGAGAATATGTACAGGAGGGTCGAAAATATCATGGAAATTATTAAGAAAAGTTTTTATGTATCGAAAACAGGAATTGGGAATATTTTGATTTATTTTTTCACATATTAATTTTGATTTAAGTTATTGTATGATCCCAAATTTTAAAATATTGTATTATTTACAGATATTATTAAAACAACATAATTTATAAAAATAAATTCATTTCAATATCCACTTTTTATTATTAAAATAAACAACATTTATTTCCAGACCAATCCAATTTAGAATTCTACACCAATCTCTTAAATTCAAATTACTAAAGTCCTATTTAACTTCAACAATAATAATAAATGGAACGACTAGTATCAAATACACATTCAATCCAAACTTAAATGATCACGAAGACCAATCAAATATTATTCAATACAATCGAATCGAACAAGAACCACGCTGTACACTGATAGAGGGATCCGAGGAAGAAGTCCTTGTGGGATTAGGCTCGCAGGTTGAAGGACCCACTATCTGATGTTTATGTTGGGACAGGGAGCTCGGGGAGTTCCCGGAGGCACCTTGAGGCCAGATTAGAACTTGTGCAGACCACCTCTTCAAAAACACCTTAGAGCCGGATTACGGGACCGATGGGCACAGCTACAATCGTCCTCGGGGAGGACACTTTGTTCGACTTCGGACGGGTTAACTTGCCGGTCTCTTTTGATTTCCACTGATCCAGCTCTATTAAGTGGTGTGCACAACTTGCACAATATGAAGGTGTATGTGCGGAAACTTCGCCGTACCTGCTATCGTGATCGATTGTTGAGACTTTAAGAGATTTCCCGAAGAAGTAAGTATAACGTGAACGAACGATTCAAAATTTGTTTTTATTCGAAATATTGTTCATGAAAATAGAAACACTCAAACGGAAACCTCATTTATCCTCAATATTAAATTAAGTAGTACCGAAATTTGAGCATCTAAAACGGCTACAAATCACAGCCACCATTCATTAAACACAACTATGAAGTTAACGACAGTTTTCCTTTGACATAAAAGAGATAGCCGAACATCAAAAGTGGTCGAGTGATCATTGTGAGGCGCAAATCTATTTACAAGTGCGCCGCTCTAATTACGCGACGGTCGCTAAATGAGCCGTTGCACTTCTTAACTAACACACGGTGTGTTAATTAAACAAGAAAAAGTTCCGCTGGATTTATTCCTGAGGAACGTTTTGATCCATTTTTCCAGGCGCCGTCAAGGTGGGATGAGTTATTGCCCACGCTCGACTTGGCACCGGTGCTATAATTGCGTCATTCTAAATAATAATTATTAAATAGGAACGTGCTGTGTAATTTTGAAGTGTTTGCGTATAAATAGTTTAAGAATTGTCGGTAATTCGAATGTGCTTGAGTTTGATTGAAGTCGCAGATTCAAAGGCAATATTTAAAAGTTGCGAGATATATGGAGTTTAAGTATCTCATCAAATGAATTGTAAAAATAGTGAATTTCATCAACTTTTCTATTTTGACCCGAATTCAAACATAATATTTCGACACGCCAAAATAAGTTTTATTTGTTATCGAAATGAAATTTTTCAACGTGTATACTTAGCTGGTGAAGTTTTCGGAAACTTGCAAACAACGTTCAAAAGGATTTTTAGTGCTTTTTTTACGATCATGACAGGTCTGAATTTTTAGTATTGCACGAAAACAGATTACACGTTGATAAATCTAGTAATAATTTTTACACTAATTTGCATGTCAGTGGACCGATCTTAATTTTTTTAACTAATTCGCACCCACGCCGAATTCGCAAACGAAATGCGATAATTTATAAACTAATCTCATCGAACGAAATACTGAATTGATGTTCACAAATCGCACAAATTCACACGACACATCAACACAAAACAAAACTATTCCCCCTAACTTATTCGTGTCAAACAGAATAATTTAACGAAACGATTTTTTCGAACATGCACCACAAGAGGAGCAAGCACACCACTGACACATAAACGCGCATTTATTTACAATACACATGCCTATACCCTGAATCTAAAACTATACGCCGGATTAAATGAAATTGAATGTGTGTATTTTATTTCTGGTGTATGTATACTATGGCAGACGCTAAAATGTACGAGCGCGTATTTCCTTCGACGCGGATCACTCATTCTCGACTTCATATACGTTTTAAGCTTCCCAAATAAACATCGTAAAACGCGCATAAACAACACTAGAACAAGCGAAAGCGAAATATTTACCTAGTGTTTTGACGTGCGTTTTTCGATAATTTACAAATCACGCCCGAGGCAAAAATGTAACGAAGAAACAACGAATTTTCCACCAGTTGAAAGATTTTCATGGTAAAACAAATATACAATACGATATCAGGAAATATTTAATAATGTTGCGCCGATATTTATACATAATACTCAAAATATGAATTCGAACATATAATATTTGAATTTGCAATGAATCAAAAATATGGTTTACATTTGAAGATTACCTCACATTGTGACGGTAGGGAACGTCGCTCATTAGCACGAAATGTCTGTCAACGATTCAAAAACGCCGCTTTAACAGTTGAAAATTGAGAAGAATTTACATACCTGAAACAAATGAAAAATACATATATTTAACCATTTAATATTGTAAACATAGTGGTCGTTCATGCGTTTTTATCGAACGGTGCACACTTGCATGCAAAATAATCGAGAAAAAGTACGCAATGAAATATGCAGGTGCCTAACAGTCTCGACGATAGGTGTTAAGTTACAGTTCTGGTACTAAAAGTACTATGGCCGAGACGTGACCGGGAAGGTGGTCCATAACTATCGTAGTCTGCTGCTGTACATTTATTTTTGCCCGTTTGCAAGGTGCATTTTCTTAAAAACGAGCTGAAAGTTAGTGAACTAATGTGTTTTCACGTTGGCTGCGTGCAAAATATTCAGAGAGCGTGCGAGAAAAAATTTCCTCCTCGCAAGTGAAAAAGCGCAGCAACGAGAAAATTTAATCTTAAATATAATAAAATACACGGTATTTTTAAAAATGTTTTCATGTATATTTTCACACGTAACTACACAGTCATAGCACATTATATTTTACAACACGGAGTCGAATTAAACATAAATAAAGTATGAAGTGAAATGTTGAATATGTTCGTTTGGACATATTTACGCTCGAAAGAAATTAAAAACAATGAAACCGACGTAATTATCTATAATGTTTAAAAACTTTTGAACGTTGATATAAATTGAGTTTTTTTTTTTTCAAATTGCGGATATTTCAAATTTATATTTATTAGAAGTATTGTAACATCGTATTTTTTACATATTTAACGATATACTTTTCGTTTATTTTCTTCGCTTGGCAAAAATTTACATAAAAATCGTTAGAAAAAGATATTAAAATAATAAACGATTTTATAAAACTCAATAGCACCTTGAAATGTTAAAAATTTAGCAGAAAAACCTCAATCAGGTTAATTTTATTTGCTCGTTTGAACAATTTAAATAATGTGCTGACACGCATATAAAAGTGTGATTGAGAACATATCCTAGAAAAAAACAATGACATAATATTCGAAAATTCACTATTTTCTTGTACGACGATGAATGACAAGAAAATCGTTCAGTAAAATCTTGGCCACTGTGTATAGGTGCACTAAACAAACTTTTGACCAGCGATTTTCAAAGTTCAACAAATCAAAATTTATTTACATTAAAATAAATATAATTAAATAATTAAAATTTTCAATGCATATGCTAAGAAATCGCTCATTTTTAAAAGCACACAAACTTCACCTTAAACAAAAATCCACAAACATCACTTGGCCAAAAGAACGAAACTTTTTCCATCGACCTCGCACACCTACCGTGACGTGTCCACGTATTATTTCTGAAATATCAGCGTAACGTCCGTCGCAGTTCGGACAACTTGATTGACAAGCGCTAATATGGCGGAACGTTCGCGTTTCGCCACTAATTTCATCCCGTTGACAATTAACCGCTTCGATGCGTATTAGCGACACGGCAGATTTATCTCACGACCAGAAACGAGAACAAAGCGACAATATCGCTTTACCTAAAAAAAAATACTCGTATATATTTTCAGCAATAATTGAGCACTCTCGAAATAGACTGAAATGTGAAAACTTCATCTGGTTCGTCCCAAACGATTTTGCGGTACACATATATTTTAATGGACATATTATTTAATTTCAAATGTATTCAATTGAATTTTTCCTATAAAATTTCCTATGTACTCCTTGAGATATTCCACATTGAAAATTCGTATGAATTATCATATTTTTCGCGATAATTGTCATATTTGCGGCACGCTCTGAAAGCAATCCAATTTGCAAGAACACTTTACCGTTGCGGACAGCTCAGAGGCGTCCCGACGTCGCCCCTCATAATCCGCCGCCCACTGCTTTGCTACTCAGCTGAAATGAAACCTCTAATGTGGCCAATTGAATTAAAAATTTTCAGTTCGGGAGCCGTTACGACGTCGGTCTACCTGCCGACGTCGGACCTATCTCCCCCCGACAAAGTAGCTAGAGGGATCTCAATGATTATAAGCTTGAGAGACGTAATTTGATTTGGATTCACAATCGTATCATTTAAAAATCGTTGTCAATTTGATTTAATTATTATTAAGAGAAAGTGTGGTATTTGTTTAATTTATATTAAACAAATATCACATAAAGGTATGTACCTATTATTTAATCACTTGAACGAAAATATGCTGAGTACCCAACCAGGTGACATTTCAATGTAGTATTATAGATGATAGGCACGTTGAAATTCGTAGCGGAAATACCCAGCTTTCCAAGCTGCTTATCGCTAATGAACAAGTTAACTCAATTTAAAACGGAAATTCGTTCGCCCTCAACGAGACGAAAAGTATCAGGTGCCCGCCGTTTTCAGCACCCCATGTCTGACCCACCGACAATAGACAAACCCACCTTCATACACATCGTGGATTTTAGAATTGGATATTATTCAAAACACACAATAAAATTTAACATTGTAATATTGTAAATGATATTATCCTATAAACGAAGAGCAGATCAATATAATAAATTTTATTTTATTATTGTATTCAAACAATTCACGCGGAAAACATTGATAAGTTATGTAGTACAAAAGTTTTGAACCGTCTAAATTTTCATTACGAATCATTCGAAAGTGTCAAATTTTCACACCTCGATACCATAAAATCGGAAAACTACGAGTCGCAATCATTATATGTCATCCGGCCGAAGTTTTCTTCGACGTTGCAACGTTATACGACCATTGTAAAAGAGTCATCTTCGAAGCTTTACGTCGCCACGCGTGAACGCCATAAATTTCACGCTAACTCGATTTCACAGCGGACCGTTCTCGTATATAATATAACGTATCTAGATTCCAGAATCTCACCCACCTTCGCATCATTATCGGATCCTGCCGGCGAGGGGAGAGGGCGTACAAAGTTTTAACGACAAACAAGTTTTAAAATTTAGTGCAAATTTAAAGCGTTCCGCGAGTTTTCACCTCAAAGGTAGCCGAAATTGAATTATTTCCCCCGCTTACGAGACGGGATAACGCGGCGCGGGCGAATCTCCGGGTCGTTAGATAAACGAGTAATTTAGCGTGCTTCTATTTCCTGGGTCGGGTTGGTTGGTCGGATGGTTGGCTGGCTTCTGCCACTTTTATCAGACCAATTTCGGCGTGGATGGGGAAGGTGAAACGTTAACTTGGTTAGCGGCTGCGGCGAGGGATCGTTACAACTTTTAAATTAGCGAAGCCAGGTAAAGTTTGGCGCCTCAAAGGTGAATCTGCCGGGTAGAAATTTTTAATCAGCTATTAATACGTGAACGCGTCGACGTCCGATGAAAATTTAAAATTAATCCGAAGCCCCCAATATGAATAGCTTTTCGTTACAAGGGAGCGCTTCCTGCCGACGAGTGAGTGTGCGTGATGATAAAACGACTGAAAAAGATCGTGTGATAAGGACGAAATCGCTAACGGTCTTTTAGGTAACGCCCACAGAAAATAAAAAAAATATATATTCGCCCAATAAGTAATTTTGGCGGGTGGAAATCGCGAAAGAAAACAAGCCATTAGCCCGTGGGGTTTGGGAAAGCCTTCGGGAAGACGGCGGCTAGAGGAGGATGAAAAAAGGCAAACGAGTTGTCTGATGGTGAAATTAATAATGCGGTCGAATAACCTGCGATCATACGCCTATAAATAAAAACTAGCCCCCGGCCAGGGGGCCTCGGCCGAGATAAAAGGCCTTCCCTGAACGGCCCCAGAGAGGTGCGGGTAGAAGAAAGCGAAAATAAATAACTGCAAGTCGAAAGGTCGTCAGATTCGCCGCAAGAGTTATTATGGGCCTAGTCCTGTGGGGGAGGGACCGAATGCGGAATTCTTCCGAGAAAAACCCACCAAACAAAGCGACCGCGAGAAATCCCCGGAAAATCGGTTGAAAAACTGCGCCAGACGCATTGTGATACGCGTGAAAAAAATAAATATTTAATATTTTAATATTTTTTACAAATAAATAATAGAGTGATCCCCTCGAAAACCTTCAGGTTAATCCCCACAATATGTGCGAGTCTAGTGTCCTATAAAAAAGCGTATACCGGGTATAAATAAACCAGGACTGAAGGGACCGACCGATAGGGCCAAGGTGGGCCCTCGGTGTGCAAACCTACCACCAACAATGAAGAGAAAAAATGCGAAAACACACAAACACGTACGCCACTAGGTACAACCCGCCGCCATACAACTTTTGATAAACTATCCGTCATTAATCACGGGCGTCTTCATTTTTTATCCGCCGCGAGTCAATTCAGCCCTGAGAGACCGTTCGGAAAACTTTTCCCGGAGAGGAAATCAGGAAAAAATATAAGAAAACCGTCCTAGGAAAAACCGATCGGAAGAAAACCCAACACTATAGAGCAGGTGGTCTCGAAAACGGCTCACCTGCGCATATAGTTTTGCGCACACAATACCGTTATACATATTTATGGTGAATGATGCCCTTTCGGACAAATACAAATTCCGTCCCTTTTACCGCACAATCAGAAAAAAGGCTCGAATCCCATCATTGGCATTCACGGCAGGCGTGCTAGAAGGTGAAGTTTGCGTTCGTAAAATCAATACGCAAAATATGAACTATGCGAGCTTTTGTACAAGTGCTTGTGCGACGATTTTTTTTACGTATAATCTTATAATCGAACGGTAGAATCTTCGAGGGTGCAAGCTGGCCCTAGGGGTCAATCTAGGCTTAAATTCAGATCAGGTCCGCTTTAAATCGTTCAATAACACGCTGCCCGGGGGACAATCAATTTATCGCAAGGTGCGCGGACCCCAAGGCACCTTTTTCATGGAACACGCACGTACGATATCGTATATACTAGATTTTGTCATAATGTGCAATATCGACGTAAATACCTTTGTTTTCGGGTAAGATATATTATGTTTAATATACGAGGGTGTTTTCGCAGAAAAACACATTCAACGGATACATTTCGATTATACCTAAAGCCAAATACAAATAATTCTCGAATAAATCAGATACATAAAAAATAATATTTCAAAACCAATAGCAGAATAATCGATTTGTTATATTCACTTTGTGGAAAACACCGAACGGACCCTCAATATCCATCGACCTCATTTCCATCGCAGCGCGACGATCGTTCACCCATTAAACGCGACACAATTTTTTCCTTTACGGCCCACTCTTGGCGGGAAAAGCGTATAAAAAAAGATCGGCAGGAAGGCTCTCGGCATGGCGCTTTTCCTTTCTGGTCCATGAGAGGTGAGCGGCTTCCGCCATTACCGCCCGCGGCGATGCCAAAGTGCCCGCCTGTGTACCTCCCGCGTGGACAACTCTCCATCTTAATGCCGACTAACTTAATGACGGCCCTGTACCACGTCCGAGTCCCACTGTGAGGGATTGTACACCTTAACGAGACTAGAATGCGTTTTAGAAGGTATAATCAACCTTTTCGATATAAATTTTTCCGATTTTCATGATTAATTTGTATTGGGAATTCAGTTATATTTTATGACTTGAAAATAGTTCTTTTAAGTTACTTAGATGAATTTATATTGTAGAATAATTTAAATTTGTAAATAAGACGTTAAATATATTTAAGAGATCGTTTTTTATATAAAATTTTTATGACTGTTTTTTTCGAATGATATTAAAAGCAGTTTGCGATCTATGTCAGCTCTATAATTTCTCAGTTCTATGTATGCACCACTCAAAAAAACAGAAATAAGCACTCTCCATAAAAAATCACTCGACGACAATTTTTCACGATACAATAATGTACTTGCAAAACGAAAATAGACTCGCAAACCGAGATGGCCGTAGGTGTTATCGCTATACGCATATCGAACCATCTTTCTATTTACCGGTTCGAATTCGACATTTTGTCTGGAGTCGCCTCCTCTTCGAAGAACCTCGACGACAATAAATTACAGCACGTCGATGATCTGTCGGCGAACGTTCTTTGCACCTTTGCCTGATCTGATATCCTTTCAGCGAACGGTGACTTTTGCACAATCGGGATACGGGAGCCACCTTGGTTCGGGAAATGCGAATTCTCTTCTTCCTTCTATTTTTTTTTTCATTGTCTCCGGTGGGTCGGGATGCTGGAATCGAAAACGCTGTAAATCTTCTTATGTTGACAAACGCATTGTAGCCGAATTCTAAAGAAAATTCTCACTGAAATTGTTCGATTCGATACAAATTCGAACGCTTCATTAAAAATACATTTAAATCTTTGAAACTCATATTTTTAAAGTTGATGTCTAACAAAGTTTCTATTGTTCGATCATACGGAATTGTTATGAGAATAACTTGTTGTTAGAGAAATCGTCTTCAAATTTAAGGCAAACACTGAAGGCACGTTCAAAAGTTTTTCATCAAGGGCAAACAACCATATTGATTTTCATCGATTGTAGGGACATAGGATGGGTTTAGAATGGTATAGGACTGTAGAGTCGCCCGCCGGTCTGCGGTAAGAAGTTACTTCTTCCGGAGGAAGTCGACAATCGCCATCATGGTCCGCCCTTGGATACGCACGGCGACTGACATATTTTTCACGTAAAAAATATATCAGCCCGTCCTACAAGTTCATTTTCGCATCAAAAAACAGGTTTCTTATAAAAAACCCAACAATTGAAATACACATATAAAAATGTCGGCAAACACCTACGTTTACAAAGCTTATTTAGAAATCAAATATATTCGCGATTCAATATCTCAAACTATTTTCGTATCCAAAGGAAAAATCGCCCATTCCCACACACGTATACATCGACGTACGCAGTTTCGTGAAGATTCAGGACACCCGTTTCAGCCGTACTTTTTATTTTATTTTTTCAGTGTTTTCCTCGCTCCGATATCGGCAAATAATTGATGACGGTGTGTTTCGGCCCCACCGCCGCAACCGGTCGTATTTTTTCAGCGTAAATGTCAAAGCTTACATTCGGATTTGATAGAACATTTCCTCCTTCCGATCGCCGATGGCCGCTGCAATAACCGACTCTTTATGGTGGACTTTGACTTAGGGTTATGCCGGAACGATCATTAAAATTTTGGCAACTACTCCGCGGAAAGCCCCTCGTGCTTTTTTCGCCCGGATTTTTTGACGTAACAGTTAACTGTTGAAATCGTCGGGTATGCGTTTTGCATTCGTCATTGTGATTCGGCGTTGCACTATGTTCAATTATAATTACATTATTATTTACACGTGCGGTCAGCGGGTGCATCACGTGCATAATGGCACGCCTGCCCGCAACAATACCCTCCAATCCATACTAAGTAGATGAGCGCAAATCGGATGAGGGCAAACGTGCACAACAATTTAGTATAAATACGAAATCGATTCAATTTAATAATATGTAAATTTAATATCAACCATAATCTGATAATTATGATAAGTGAAAATATTAGAAAATCGACGGAATAAAAAAAAATGTTTGAGTGACGTTTGATATTATAAAATTATTAAATAACTAGTATATAGGCCCGATGTTAATTACATCGGCTGTGAATTGATAACCATACTATTAAGTAATAAAATAAAAATTAAATATATCTATGCAAACGAACGATTATATTATTTAATTATTTATTAACGAAATCCATTATGTGTGATTTGAAATATTTTCAACAATGTTATACAGACATCATGAAAAGTAATAATCATACTATTACGTAATTATCGCGCTTTTTTAAAATTAATTATTTATTAGAGACATCTATCGTTCTTAAAAAAAAATAATTAATTAATTTTTAAGCATGATATTATAGACGGTAAGTGTGAACGCATAAAGACCATATTAGAATGATTTTTAATAAATATTACTACATATTAAAAAAAAAAAGATATGGACTCAAGCAGGAATTGGCGCCATGGTTTGATCGCTCGTTTCGCAAGCGAAACGAACCGGGTTCAAATCCCGACGGAGACTGTCATCTTTTAACTCGTAATTTTAAAGTCGCGAGCGTCATTCGAACAGATACACAGACGAACACACATACACACACAAAAATCCGTTATTATATATAGGGAATGAGATAAAATTCAACAATTATAAATCAAGATGATCGTTAATCGATAATAATTAAATCGAAACCATCTTCAACCTATCATGCATCTATACAAAACAATCGGATCGACATTAAGCGCGATCGCCGAATACGGAAGGCGAGTGAAACCTATACACACATGTGCACCTAGGCCACGGTGAGCGGACACAAAGGTAATTGCTAATCGTTCGATAATTGTCGACAAAGAGGCTTTTGATTCGCTCGTTACCGGCAAAGAGTGGTGCCTACATTTAATCGGGCGCCACTTCGATTTCCACGCTCGTTATGGCCGCCCAATCATACCGACCGAAACCGAATGCGGTGTACTGAAAGTGCACACCTATTATTTCCGTTTTAACCAGCGCTGAATTAAATTTAAATGTGTCGCGAGTTTACGGTCGGTTGAGGCTCGTTTTAGGATGGGTCCGTGCGAATTTTTGTGGTGGTTTCGGATTTTGCAGGTAGGTTTATTATGTATCGCGAAAATTTGGTTCATTTCATTTTATTTTTAGGTCTTCGTATTTCATAAATTTATTATTATTAAATTAATCAAATTATAATATTTATATTTGATCGATTTGAATTGGTTTCGAAAACTTTTCTCATGAAAAGAAAAACAAACACGAAAGCGCCATCGGGCGGCTAGTTCTGTATAAATGGGGGAAACGTTTAGTGTAGTTTCACACCGCTCGCATTCTTCGGAGTAGGCGGGTTTTTCTGGGGATTTTCCGCATTTTCCGCTTCCCGATGGTCGATATTCGAAGGGACGTCGACGTTTCCCTTTTTTCATTAAATTCGACACTTGGCCAAACCGCACAGAGGTGTCGCCCGGCTCGATTTTTTCATCAAAATTTTTCGCTAGGAAGCCACCTTTGACACATTCATAATTAAATTTTTGCATATAATAATCATTTTTCTGAACTTTAGACTGTTCAATATTTAAATATAACAAAATTTTCAATTAGAAGCTTGAGAAATTAAAAAAATTATATCCTTTCTCAAAAAAAAAATTACCATAAAACAGTAAATTTTAGAATATGCCAAGTAAAAATCTCAGCTACTTCAAATACAACACTTTCGAAATTCACATCATATATTTAAATGCACGCATACAAAGCACAATAAGCTGAAAAGTCAGCAAATTCAGCTTTTCACACCCTGAGGTATACATAGAACGGATGCGGTGGTTCGAAAAGGTAAAATGTTGTCGGCGTCGCCGCATGACAGCGCGGCATGTCCGATTGAATTTTAATTTCCCCCATCGTTCACCGCCAAAACAAACGGGGCGAAAGCCACCCCCATGGTGTGGGCCGATCACGTGCTGGTGCTGGGCCGGACTGGGGAACGGGCCGGGAGTCAGACAAGGCCCAAATGGAAAAACTTCACCTGTCTCCTGGGCTGTAAAAAGTGCATGTTTGTGTGTGTGTGGGGGGAGTGTTGCCATTTGACAGGCAACACATGCTTCGGCTCTTGTACGATGTGGAGGTTCTGTTGATTTTTTCAGGTATAATTTTGAATGTTTGGTTACGATAAAAAAAATTATATACCAAATAAAATTATTGATGTTTTTTATAACTTTTCGTTAACTTAAAAAAATTATTCTAATCATATAAAGTCATATATTTTTGACATTTATTCAAACATTGCATTGATAATAATGAGTATTTTTAGAATCTCAATATATTTTTCCTCCGCGTATGAATATTTCAAAAGGAGTTAACAAGTGAAGCTTCATAACTCTCAAAACGTCACAAATTATATGAATGTGGATCCAATATGTATTTTGACACTATTTTAAAAGAGATAAAAAAGACGGGAACATTTTGCTTCCGGCTTCAGCGCGATCTCGTCATATTAGATTCGAAGTGTTCAATATCACATTATACGATCACCTTTATTGGAAAAGTGCAATGGTGGATGAATTTTCGTTGATGGAACAATTCGGGGTGTGAAAATTTTTCCGTGTCAGGAAATGAAACAAAGGTACCGGGTTTTATGTCATGTGTGATATTGGATTCTGACATCATTTCAAAATTCATATAACAATTTAATATTTTTTTTTTTAAACAAAATTATTTTCGTACCAAATTCATCACTAGGAATAAACATTATTTTCATCGGATTTCTGTGGTTATCAAAAAAAAATTGATGTTTTCATATTATTCTAATAATCAAAAACGATGAATTTATAAATTAATCAAACAAAACTATTATTGAATCAAATTGGAACAAAAAAAATTATAAAATATAACATTCATTAAAGAATCAACTTAATTCAAATTTCAAACACAAACACCTCCAAAACATCCCATTCAAAACATCTCTATTAAGAAGATCCACGAAATTCAAAGGCGTCGATTTATCCACGATAATTTATAACGCAGCTTCAAACCACGGCAAGAAGGCAGACAAAAAATAAAATAGACCACCCCGATGAGGAACCGCGGAAAAAAAATACTGTGGCATCACCTTGGCTGGATAACGACCCAGATCGGCACGAGCGGTGCAAGTCATCGCGCACCACCCCCTCGCCACCCGCCCACGTCGTCATCGAGGGGTAGCAAAAGGCTGAAAAGGCTCTGAAAAGCCGAAAAGCCCCCGTCCGCCCCCTAGGTGGGTCGGCAAGTCGTTTTTCGCCAGGTACAGCCTGTGAATTCGTAATTAATTACATTTTGACGCCTCCCCCGATGGCGCCGCGACGCCCACCTTCCGCCCTTAGTCTGCCTTTTTTTCCGATGGGGGTGCACGTATTCTGTCGGATCGTCATTCTTCTGCGTGGTTAATGAAAGATGGTTGTGTAGGAAACGGATACGTTTGAATATAATTAAAAATGGGAAAAAAAATAATAATAAGCAGAATTTCATATACACTTTCTTTTATAAAAAAAATGTTATAATAATAAGTTACATGTAATAAAAAATGTCAATTATACGGAAGTGAATTTAAATTGTTTGTTAGCGACAATATAATGCTGTTATCTCAATTCCGGCATATTTAAATTTTCTACCGCTATCAAGACACGTGTTCTCGAGAAACGGTTAGGTGAAAATTATATAATTTGAATAATAAATAGGCAGTATAGTAACACTATTGTGACGCAAATTGTTCGACCGCTGACCTGCGACACAGATTTTATGCATTTTTCAAATATCGAGCCGCCGTCTTACATAAAATATATTATAGCTAAAACGCATAATTTTATGAATAAATTAGCTAGTATTAACCGTTCATAAATTTCTATAGTCGAATATTTTATCGAGTCATTCGGATGCATTTTTATTAATTGAATACTTTGCTTTTGTCATATGTAAAATAGATAGAAATCGATGATAAATATTTATTTTGTTAGAATACATGTTGAATTGCATAACATACATACGTGTTATATTGAGTGTTTGGAAGATTTATTTATTTCAAATTAATTTTTTGACAAATTTAATAATGTGAATTTTCGATAAAAAATAATAATAAATGATACGTGAAATAAATTCTTGACATCTGAATAAATTTAATTTAAGATTGAAAGGTAAATGATGACTCATGATCAAACATTCCGACGCACTCTAATACACACACATATACAAGAAACAAAAAAGCCGTCTACAATCATCCTTAAACACTATGGAAAAAAAAAAATGAAACAAATTCACCCGCACATAATGCATCAGTATGTGCACATCCCCTAGTCCGTCGAATCACCTTTCGATCGACGTTAATCCCGATGCAATAAAACGCCCCTGTCCAATACGTGAGTTTGCATCTCGCATGTGTGTAATTTTAAAGAAAGGAATTATCGCCATCTGTCGCCCACCTAGGCCCTTTCACTTTGCCCCAGTAAATACTGGGCCAGAGCTGAACTAGAAGCTTCGAACCTGACCAGAAAATTTTCTAAACAAAAAAAATTAAAAGAAGTAACGACTTAAAATTTTAAATATTATATTATAATTGTTAAAATTGTATTTTTAGGGGAAGAGAATTATCTAGGAATTATGTTGACCTAGTCCATCTCTGTATTGGGGGTATAGTCTTCTGGGGACTGCGCCCTGGAAGCGGAGCACCTTCGCCCCCGTAGCGAAAAATGGAGAAGAGGGTTCGAAACAATGATGGTTAATGTGTACACAAGGAAAAATGTAATTGACGAACTTCAAAGAGTGCTATGGTTGCATGAAATGATGTATTTGTATATATACATGTAATTTGAGGTGCAGCATAATTGAGCAATTATGCTGTTATTCTATATTCCTTATTGCTTGGAAACCAAATCAAGTTCTTTGAAGAAAATTTTTCAACTGATGTAATTGGAACGAAAATTTGTTATGATATCTAAAAAATAACTGAATAGTTATAAGAAAAATGAATGAAAATATATTCGAATGTTAACTAGGAAATCAAATTATGTATTGCATTATGATTGAAAAATCAAATACACAATAAGAATTTGACTTATTTTCAAACATAGAAAAAAATCATTTCGTCTCCAAAATTAATGAAACTATACAAAATCCATTCACACTTCACAAGCATGCAATGGCTTTTGAATGAATTGCACTAGCGCCAACCTGTGCACCTACATCACGATCGATTTTCCTGCCCTTGCGTTATTTGGTCACAAGGGCTCGCCGACGGAGGGTTGATGCGTGCAATTGTAGGGACGAAGGGACGAAATGGTCTAAAAGGATTACCGGCGAACGGGACAATGCATTAATTTGCATCGAGAGTGAAAGGTTTTATATATTGGTCGTGGGGCACGAGGAGTGCTTCGCCAATACGAGTCGCCACATGTTCGGCAAACCTTTTTCGAATGTTCAATAGGTGAACCTCTATTGTCGGGTCGTATTATATTTGAGAAGCTCTCTTTGTATCGGTAATGTGTGGTTGGCCGTTTTTTATATTTTCGTTTAATGTGTGTTCCGTTTTCGGCCATCTGTCATTCGGTGAAATTCTTGCGATCGGAGAATTATCGGGGTTATTAGTATTCGATTTTTTTTTTCAAATCGAAACCGATCGTGTAAGATTGATGTTCGTATGATAATCTGATAGAATTTTAATATATGAGAAATTTTAGTTTATTATAATGTATGTGGGTTTTTTTAAAAGTTCAAGAAATGCTAGATGCAAATATCATTCGATAACATGAACAACGTATTTTCTTATGAATTTACATTTTGAACGAAATGAAAAAAGCAATGTGAAAGTAATAATTCCGAAGTTTAGAATAATTTTATATTGGAATTGATAGAACTTTTGATAAATAAATCTTCTAAAATATAAAAAAAAATCTGATACGAATCTTTTAGAGAGACCATTGGTCAAATCGTACATTTCTTTTATAATAAAAACGAAACGAACACTGCGATTATTATGCTAATAAGCTCTAAAATATAATCATCTAAATTTTTAATAATACAAATCAATAATCAATAAATCAAACTAAACACAACGACATTCTCCACAACACATTAATTCACACCGGGACACCGCTCCGAACAACAAAAACCTAACACAAAACACCAACAATCATATTAATCAAACCCCAACATTTTTCATTAAGCATCCGACAAAAACGAACACAACCCAGCCTTATTTCCTACCAACGACGGCAATAAGCAACGAACCGATCGGACGTTTGAAGGATCGATTATCCGGGCGCCCACCGTTCGATTCTTCGACGGGACAATTTAATTTGGCCTCCGATGTACACTGTGCAGGGGGTGGTGGGTGTTGAAGGTGATTAATGCCGAACCATTATTACCTCTTAGAGTGCGATCCGTCACCGGTAGCGTTAAATAAACGGCCAAAGTGACGGAACGCCGTTTAGCGCCAAGACAGGCGTCTAGATAACGTTCAAGTGTAATCTATTCACCTGAGAAGTCTTGGATGTTGATTTTTTGTTATGTAATAGTGACTGGAATGCTTATGGGATCAATATTTCAAGTGGTGTATCAAAAAAACTGAAATGATGTATATTTTCAGCTGGATGATATGAAATACGGACTGTTTTAATATTTAGAAAAGTATATAAATCTACGTTGAAAAATGATGTAGACGTGTTTAAGATACGTTTTAATTTACCTGAATAGAAAAAAGACGAGTTAAACTAAATGTCTGGGTTTATTTAAGCTGTCCCAAAGGGACTAATTATCCAAAGTCTCATTAATTACAACGTTTCTAAGAATTGCATCAGAAATGTACGATGCATATTTGTTGAAAATGTTTATGCAGAGGAAAATTATCGTAATATTTACTATTTTTATATTTATAACCAACTAACTATTCATATTTTCATTCGTATTCCCACATACCATCAATTTCAAATTATCATTAAATGTCCCGTTTCAATTTAGTCGGGCTAGTAACAAATTTAATTTAAAATTGAAATAGGACAAGTTAGCATATCTTTAAGCACACATTTATCTAATAGTTTCCGACGTAAAATGAAGGAATATGCATGCGTCGAAAATAAAACGGTGAGATTATGAAAATATGCGCTAATTACGAGAAAAATATATGAACCACCTGATGCGTCATTTCAGCGGCACGTTTCTGATCTGAAAATCCGATAAATTCCAGAAAAATAAAATGCGACACATGTCACGCAATTACGACACGCTCACCTATTAGATCAACATCATCACACGTGTTGCATCCGAATCTCTATATGAAACATCTTTGAGGATATTCATACAAAAAAAACATTAATTAAATTTTCGGTATGACTCAACATCAACGAGATATTTCATCATGATCGTATCAAACTTTGTTTGAAATCCAATTGTTTTTCACCATCCAGATACATAGTGACACAAAAGAAACTACACAGAAAACAGATTCGTGTATTTTCAAATTTCCACAATTTTTTTCGTATATTTTCCTCACTACGGGCGCGTCACTTTACGAGATTGAAGACAGGTGAGACACCGCTCCCGTTTATCGCCATCTTGATGTATGGGCCGGGTATTTTTAATTTACGCGCGAACGCACACACCAGCCATAACATAGATTCAAATATGTATGTTTTAGCGCGAAAAAAGAACACATTATATATCCGTCCGCATACAATGATGCAGGGGCGTCCAAAGTGGACGATAAATCATCAGACGAAGGTGGAAGACGAACGAAAACAGAGAGGCGCCTCTGGACGATAAAATATATATAATGCGGACATTTGCCAAGATGCAAAATTACCGTCCCGGTTAATTGTTTCGTAATGATGTCGGTTTTCGTTCTGTGTCTGGCCGTTGTGTTTTCAGAGTCTGTCGAATGCGATTTTAATGGTCGATGTGTTTTAAGTGTTCTGGATGATTTTATGTTCTTTATATTTTCGAGCGAGGGTCACTTAGAGATAAATAATCGAGTATCGTTGAAAGTTTTGTATAATCTGACGAAAATGTTTATATTTTTCAACGCAATCAAATTTAATTTTTTTTTCGCGTGAGATTTCACTACAAAATGGTCGGACGATGAAATAATTTGAAATCTTCTCATTTTTCAAATTAGATGGGATAGCGTTCGCGCTGGGTCCTTTTTCGCAAATATTTATTTCGCACCTCGGGGCGACCACACTTTTTACGATGCTCGGGAGAGATTGCGCATGATTTATGTATAATCTAGTCCTTGGAAACCTGACGTCTTGTAATTTAGAGCTTTTCCGTTGTCTGCCGTGCGAGAAAAACAATATCCCTCCTCGTGGAAACGATAACTTTCCCTCGGCAAAATGACAGGTTTTTCGCACGTGAAAGCCCTTCGTAAATAAAATAAACGCCCCGGGTAAACAGCGACGGACTGTATGCAAAGTCGATTCCCGTCGTAAATAACGATTTTCTCGCACCTATTTTTTCACCTTAGTGAAAAAGCGTTATTGCCCCGCTTAGAGAAACGGTTTCCTGCGCAATAAAAATATTAATAAATACGTCAAATTAATACGTGCGCGGTATAAACACGTCGGAATTCCGCACAACGGGGACCAGTGCGAAATTTCAAGGTGTCACTGGTGAAATTTATGAGAGATTCACCTGCCGCCGAAAACGAGCGGCCGTAACTCAAAAAGTGTTAATATTAAACAACGACAAAGCGAAAAAGCGCGCGCTTTCCTCCCGCCTTTTTCACGCGCCATTGCCCGCTTGTCGCCCCCCCATAAAACCACCATTACGACGAATCATTCGAATAATGCGCCATTGTGTCCGCTCAACTTTCATGCGAGCCGGCCTCAGGGAGACTGATTAAAATATTTTCAGGCCCCCGGTTTCGAGCGATGATAACGGCTCTGAAGTATTTTAATTCCGCGGTCGTAATTGATGGGCAAACACGTGTAAAGGGGCGGCGCCCGCTCCATTTATCAGCGGTTTTTCCGTTTGTTTAATATATTTATACATGAGGCGATTAAAATAAAATATTATTTGATTGGGTGGAATGGCCGAGTAGATCGTTCCACTTTGCGCGTGAATTATTTTCATTTGAAAATTTAGTTTGTCGTTCGTTTACGGGTGACCGAAATGTAAGTCAACCGATTTGGCTCGGTGTAAATCGTATTTTATTGCACGTGTCGCTAACGACTTTCGCTGGGTGCTAGTCACTTCTAGAAATTACGCTAAAATATGAAAGCTATCATTCATTCTGTATTCGCGAAGCAAGTAGCTCTTATCCAGTAAAAAGAACTAAAAAAACTTCTAAAGAAATATTAAAATAACTGGTTCATTTTTTTATATATTCAATTATAATACAATCATCCAATAAAATAATTCTTATATTTAAACGATGTATAATCACGCAATAGATTAATCATCTCTTATAAACAAACTCATACAAGACAACAACACGTCCTACAATTTATAACACCGCAGTTCTTCCGCATAGTCAATAACGCGCATACATTTTGATGTCGCAACGCCCGTACATCACTTGTGACAATCAAAATCGCGCACGCACACACAACAACTCGACCTTTTACCTCTGAAACAATCGTGACCGCGGTGAAAGGCCCCATGAACGATCAACAATCCGTAAAACCGAATCGGAATCCGCCAATTTCCCAAGCCGAGCCGGAGCTCGATTATCTAACTAATGTGACAGTTTAGTGCCGCCACGTGCTGGCGACGGCTCGTCCACGCCTTGTTTGGGCGACAGTCTAAAAGGTGAGTTAAATAATAAAACGATCGTATAAGAGCCAGAAGATGAGGTAAGAACTATGTTGCGAAACGTATACCTAGGCGACATTCGAGATGAGAGTCGACCGATTTGACCTTTCGCCGCGTTCGTTAACATCCAGAGGTCGAAGGTAAGGCAGGCTAAACAGTGGAGTAGCTGTTGTTGTATATCAATGGAACTGAGCACATATCATACATAGAATACAATTTAACAATATCAATTCAAATATATAATGATGATAACAATAATGTTATTTTATTGATACTATAAAATTATAAATATTTTATTTTATTATGAGACTTCAATTAATTTTTTGACTACACCACTACAAGTCGTTTAAAGTAACATAGAAATGCACATTAAAATATTTTATTCTATGTGTACGTGTGATGGTAAAAAAATGAGGATGAACAGTATGTTTGTGCAATACGACACTTATTATTCGCGTGTGAGTTTCTTGGTGTTGCTCAATGCCTAATCGATAAGTGAAAATTAATTGCGAGCGTGTGTTTCGACCTTTCAAATTTTCAATTAAAGCATATAACTCAATAGAATGATAAAATGTCTTGGAAAAAAAGACAAATTGGAGAAATCAATAAAAAATAAATTAAAATAAATTAATAATCAGGTAAGCGATTTGTTACGTTCTTTTAGATATGAAAATTATTAAATGGTTTGATCGCAATGAATGGAAATGTATTTAATGACTTAATATTGTGTTATTTTGTTGTATACCTTGAGCTCAAATATAAAGCATACTTTCGAAGTGGCCGCTTTTATGTGAAAATTAAATAAACAAATATTTTTTTCATAAAAAATAATATAAAACGAAAAATAATTTAAATTTTAACAGCCATTACACAAGAATAAATAACTGAATAAAATATATGCAAAACCATTTTATTTCCAATACAAAATAAAACAGCTGAATCATAATGAGAAAAAACCAAAAGAAGAGAATCGAGAGCAAGCGAAAGTATTACATATCCTCAAGATTATCTAATTCAGATTAAAAGCACTATTCGAAAACAATAAGTAACGCCAGAACGAGATGACGAAAGGTCATAACAAGAATCGCAGTGAGCCATAAATAAGGCGAATAACAGTCTACATCGAAAGGCTTGTGATGAGATAAATTAATCGCGATCTATCAATCTTGAAAAAATCATCAGTCAATTAGTTCGATGGCAACACTTAACAATTTGAGAGAAGCACTTACGCGATGTCGTAATCAGATATTTTAAATCACCAAGTAAACAAATTTGAAAAAAATTGAAAGTTTTATCACTTTTTAATAATAACCAAAAAAATAAAGAGGTCACAACAATAATTTTATTTTATGGACTTTCATTCATCTAATAACACACCATTATAATAAATACTGTGAGCTTTTCCATAAGAAACTAAAAATATCGAAATCAGATTGAAATCTGACGATCTTTTGTGCAGAACTTTTTAATCTAATATATCAGAAAAAAATACTCCATTGCACGTACGATCCATTATGACGCCAACAAAAACAATAATGGGTCAGAGTGCATCACCGTTGCCAAATGCACGAACAAAAGAAAGCGAAAGGACTCTGATTTCACCCTCGTTTCAAACCAACATCGAACAAGAAAATCCGTTCTAATTTTCATCCGAAGAAAAGGAACATGGAACAAAAAAAAGAAAACAATGAGGAACAAATAGAAACGGCGGCACATTGAAACGTATCATTGTCTAAAAATGTGGGCCAAGGGCGGCTATCGTTCGCATATTAACGAATAGATACAAGATGTTGGATGTTGTAATAGGTTTTAAGTATTGGCCAATTTCATGTTACCACACGTAGAAATTGGAGCGAGATTCGCCTTGACATTGGTGAGAAAAATGTTAGGCAATTTGCGAAATTTATATGTGATATTCTGACATTTTAATATTTGCAATAGTTTTGTGTGAGGTAATAAAAAATGCCCATATAAAATTATTATAAAAATATCGTGTTATGTTAAGGTGAAAAATTGATAATGTCTTAATGTTTGAGAGAAATATGAAATTGTAACGGCGATGACAATCCAGTTTCGAAACACTAAAAACATAATCATACATCAGCCTTACGAGACAAACATAACACGTTTTTGTTTTATTATAACAAATAAATAGTACATAAAATTTAATTTATTTTGATTTCGAAAATGATAATTTTAAATCATAAAACTTTTTTTAGAAAGTTGTTAAAAAATATATTTTTTAACAAGCATGAGAATAGTTCTAATTCACTATCAGCATAAAAATGCTTCAAATAAACAAATATTCTTATACCAAACCAATTTTATTTAAACAAAAGTCCTGCCCAAGAAAACTCACACGCGCGAAAAACGCCAAAACATTCCCGACGCATAACTTTCCCGAAGAGCCGCAATTTTTCACAACGCCCAAAAAACGACCAACCAAAGCCCAAACCGCACAAAACAATAGACGAAACACCCAAAACAAAACCCGATCTCAGAATCGAGTCCATTAGAAGTGCGACGACCCACAGTCGGCAAGGTGACGAAAATCGGCCGGCGAGATTCGCGGTTCGGCGCCGCTCGGCTCATTGTCGTCGCCAGTCTTAACACTCTTGTAATTTTGCCGAGAGAGTCTCTCACCGGTGCCAAGGCAAACAGACACACGGACCTATAGCACACACACACGTGGCAAACGGACGCATTAATCAAGGGGACCTCTTCTTCGAGGGAGAGCAGGTGAACGACGCGCCAACTCCGCAAGACAATGCTTGGACGAAATTTCGTGTGTGTGTGTGTATATGTGTCTTCCAGAAATAGCGGCGGTGTTAAACTATATGAAAATATGAGCAAACTGAAGAATTGGAACTGAAATAAAATGGTCTCCGGAGAGGAGATAGAGTGTCGAAACAATGCGGCGGACGCGAGTGCGAGCGGATGATGGAATTTTTCGAGATCGTTTGTGCTAGAAGAATGTAATTTTTTTATTGTAATTTTAAATCGATTATTTAATGAAATGTAAATAAATTATCAATGTAATCGCGTTGACGTGATGTATTTATCGTACAAATAATACGTCAATTGAAAAATATTACAACAGATGTCACGACAATGAAAAGTTGTTGTTTTTCCAAATTATTCGTTTAAAAAATTTGTTCGTAAAAAAAATTAAGCAAGTGAAAATTAATCTTGGGAAAATAATAATTTAGAATATTTTATTTAAAAGTGTGAAAAATTCCACGATTTATCATATTAAATCCACTATAAAAAATGTGAGCAGTTAATCTTTCATTCATTGATTCTGACATTTGAAACTGAAATAGATGTAAGCGTGGGATGCGAATATGTTTTTAATGGAAACTTAATAAATATAAAACGTGAAACTTGTATAGTTCAGCATAAGTGTCTGCTGAAAATAGACATCGCTATGTTAATTGAGATTGTGGAAAGTTTCAATTATCACGAGACGAGTCTATTAAAATAAAATTACTACGTACTGCATTAATTATTTGAACCTATTAATACATAATTTGAATATAACTGGCATCTAAGAAAAAAATTATATTTTATTTGTTTAAATCCAATTAAATTATCCCTAATAATTTAACGAATTTCCACAAATAAAACATTCATAATTTTCTAAATACCCAACACCACTTAAACCAAATTTCCATCCAGAATCCCTTCGCAGATACACAATTTACGCGCGAAAGCGCCCACCCCCGCAAATTTTGGTCACATTTGCGGTCTTCCTGTTTGGCACACGTCGTTAGCCGTTCGTGACGAAAGGCGACCGACGAGCTCTTCATTCATGTACACATTATACATCACACTATATTATATTTCGAATATACAAATCGTCCAGTTTTGCGTCATATGTGTGTTTTGCAACGGTCGGATGCGACCCGGTGCACGACCGCACTATCGAATGCGTCACGCGAGCTCGTTCCAAAATTCTATTTAATAGTTGTTAAATCTCTGAAATTATTATTGTTTTTAAAATAGTATTTCTTTGTTGGTATCTGTGTATGTTTTGAAAGGATTTAATATGAAGTGTTGCGAAAATTTGATTATATTAAATGAATTTTGGCAGAGGAAATTTACAAAAATTTCATTGCAATACAAACCATCCATCAAATAATTTTTCTATGACATTTCAATTATTTCAAATTTTCCTATTACAATATACAATATTGAAACTATGTTTTTTAATATAATACTAAAATGAACTTGCATCATAAATACAAGAGTTAATTAAAGTTTTCACGTAAAAGTTCTTTAACGCGTAGGTGTTTTTTTTTTATTCAAAAAAATTATAACGTTTTAGAGCTCTCGACTCGTTTGAACGTGCCATTTTGACTGTATCGAAATTCAATTAGAATACGTGTCATTATTGGATTAGGGTCCCGTTTAGATGTTAAGCTTCGAACAAAAATGTCAAAGGTATCGTCTTCGTAAAAAAAAGGCAAAACGATCGCACTGTGCTCATCATGCAAATTGGCAACATTTATAATACGAGTATCTAAATTTCTTTGGTTGGACAGAATGATGACCTCACTTATTTATTTTGAAATAAATAATAAAGGAATAAAATTTCATCTACTGATAAATATTAAAATTTTGAATATAATATGATATTGTTTTACAATTTGAATTGAATCTAAATTCCTATCCATATTTACACACACTTACTTTGATATAATATATAAAACATATGTTGAAGACATGAAATATTATCAGACCACTCATTCATAATTACAATTATGAAATACAAATTTAGTAGTAGTTGACCTTTAATTTTGTTCATTTTGTACAGAATCGATCGTAAAAACGTCAGCATTTAACGCATGATTACTATATTTGCTCTTACAACCAAATAAAAACAGAATTTATAAATAATGAAGATGAACCCAATGTCCTTGTTAAATGTAAAAGGTGTTCTTACTCGATTAATAAAAAATCGTAAATAATATGATGTGATATGACATTCGCTCGCATTCCGGCTGTCATTCAAATGAAATGTCAAGAAGATTCGCCATTCGCATTCAATGAATGCCTTATTAGATCAACCAAATAATTATCATAATCATCGCCGATGTCGTATTAGTAATATCATATTATAATATAAGCATAGAAGAAGATTTCTAATCAAATATCAAGGACCATTTCACAAGGTAGATCGTCCAGCCGCAAGGTCGTTCGAGATCTCGCATCTTTGCGATGTGAAAATTTTGAAACAAATCTGTTGATTATTCCGGTCAATTAATCATTGTTTTAAAATATTCAATACCTAAGTTCCCATTGATAAATTTTGATGTAAACAAAAATGATTAAATATGAATATGTTAATAGAATCTTTTCAACATATATTATGCAATTCATTATGCAGATCGAATCAAAACGTATCGAACAGTTGAATTTGCATTTTATTGAATTTTTAATGAGTTTATAATTGATTTGAATCTAGTCTTACAAACTATAAGCTGTTAAACGATATAAATAACTTGTTTTTTTTTTATTATATCTAAATGAGCTGAAAAAAAATCATAATTTTGATAAACATCCGTAGCTATATTAAAATAAAACTATGCAAAAAAACTTTTTAATGTGAACTTTGAATTTTAAACTGTTTAAATAATTTAAAATAGTAATTCTATATGAACAAATATTTATAACAATTTCAACGAAGCCGAACCCAAACCTATAAGTCGATATGTCACGATAGCGAAATCTGTAACAGAATTTCTAAAATTACATAAACACGCCGATTTCCACCGCGACCTGATAGATCGCCCGACAAAAGCGAATTTAAAACATATCGGACACAAAAGAGAGGATCGACCTGCGACCCGACGAGAGCTTTCTAAAATCCGAACAGATTTACGAGAATGCAATTTAGATAACGTTCCGATCGTTAACGAAAACACACATCGTTTCGGACAAACACGTATCGCTCTATGGTCCGACGGCGAATGAGGTAACGTCAAAACTCACCATTGTTCTCCGACGCAAAAGCCCCCTCATCATTGACATATACCCTGGTGATGAGGAGTAGGAGTGATCGTCTGGTATAAAAGAGCCGGTGTCATCTTCTGCAGGTACGATTCTTCGACGCATAGTCAAAGACAGTACAAAACACTTTTCAAAATGAAAACTGTACGTTTTCGAAGTTTTAGTGGAGTGTTTTTTTTATTGGACTATTTTGTTTTAAACTTTTTTTCATGTTGAAGGCATTCGTCTTCTTCCTCATCGTTGCCGCTGCTTTGGCTGCGCCACCAACAAGTTCCAAAGATGCTACCATCTTGCGGTACGAGAATGAAAATATTGGAGTAGATGGATACAAATTTGCGTAAGTTTCAATTTTTTTGTTAATCAGTTTAGGGTTGGTACTCAAAGGTGATATAATTGTTTCAGTTATGAAACAAGCGATGGAACATCCAGACAAGAACAAGGTGAATTGAAAAATGCAGGAACTGAAAACGAAGCTCTCGTTGTACGCGGAAGCATTTCCTGGATTGGCGATGATGGTAAACAATACACCATCACATTCATCGCTGATGAAAATGGTTTCCAACCCCAAGGTGACCATTTGCCAAAGGCTCCTTAAATTATTATAGCCGAAAAATACTCGAACAACTAATATTTTACTTTTTATTTAATACATTTCTTCTTCAACTATTGTGTACCCTTGAATGTGTCTTGTGCATTTCAATACAATTTATCGAAATAGTAAACATTCTTTTTGCGAATGATCGAACATATTTCGATGTTTTGAAATGTGAAAGACACAAAAGTCAATATTATTTTTTTATATCTGTTGATCAATAAAACATTTTAAAAAATCCATATGTTTCAATCCGACTACAAATTGGTTTATTTACCTCAAAAAAACGTAAACACGTATCATCCGAAATTCACACAACAGAACCAAACAACAAAGTGAAAAACAAAAAAGTGGGTCACCGGCGATGTTTTCGTCACAGACGATCCACGAAGATTTTTGATTCAATTATAGTGAAAGTTTTAAAGCGGTCGAACCCTATCCCGAAATATTTACGATAATGATCGGTTGCCGAAGTGTGCGGTTCGATTCTATTCCTGGTAATTCTTGTAAGACACTAATGTGGTGGCGTTGGGAATCTGTGGGCGAAATCTTTGTCCCTCGGCATAAAGCGACTTCCTCACCTCGGTTCGGCGGCAAATTGTATTGGCATTGTGGCCCCGAGCGGTGGTCTTACCAACTATCCACACCTAGATCAAAGTTAATCAAAGAGGATAGCCACAAAGGACCAAAAGAACGATACTACGCTGAAGAATCGTACAGCATGCGCGGAGCGTGAAAGGGATTCCGCACGCGCTTTACTATTATGTTATACTTTATCAGATTTTTTTTGATTAAATATAACTCGAAAGAAAACTCAAACTTAATAAAATATGTTTTCCAATATTTGCAAAATTCTCATAGTGTCTTATATATACAATTTTCAATATCATTATAAAAAAAAAACCACGACTACACAATATCTTTCGTAACTATAGCATTTATGACCTAGTAGGCTTAATAATTCATACGAATAGCAGTAAAAGATAAAAAGATTTTGTAATCTAGTCAAAGCAATTACTTAAAACTAAATCTATCAAATTCTCTTTCTTACGTTAAAGGTTAATCCATCACTTAAAAAACTGGGTTCTATAAAATACAAATTTTATTACGGATTATATCGTTAATATTTTAAACATCCGACATATAAAATTTTACCACAACGAGTATTAGTTGACATCTATCAAAATTATGATCGAGCGATTTTTCAATAATTATATCAAAGACAAGCACTAAACGACATTGACCCGAATAAAACGGGTTGACAATTAACTATCTATGCCAAACCGAATGGTACGTATTTGACATATAAAAGCAGAGCAGCATTGCGAGATACGATCCACACCCAGATGCACCTCGCGTACAAAGAAACAGTGGGTCGTGCGTATACCCAGAATTCAGATAGTATCACGGCGAAAGTATAAAAAGTACAAAGGCTCCTTTGGGGCGCGTAAGACTTGAAAGGTGTTAATGTATTACCGGGCCTCGGAGGATACCACCCAACTATCACCATTAAGGTCGGACCACAAAGGTAATGTAGACCACCTAGCATACAGAGGGATCCCGTCCCACGGCCGAGGTGGTGGAGATTGGGAGCAAACAACAAAGCTTCAGCAAGACGAGCTTTTTTGTGCTAATGCGCCACCGAGTGGATGAAAGCTCCCACCACGAGTAATGATGATAACACGAAGACGTCTTTGTCGTCAACTGGGTCGAAAGGATTCATAGGTGAGCTAAAAGTCGTTTTCTCCCGGCGCATTTGCATAGTGCATCGCGGATAATGTGCAATTCCAAAGTGCAAATTCGCCGAGTCGTTAGTCGCGAAATGAGCAAGATTATCTCGCGAGTTTATGTTCCGCTTTGGTATGGGCGTTCAATTTACGAACGTGTACAAAAGGTCAGTCGAGTAACAGGTGTCGTCTTCGCAATTCGGACATGAGTACGTATGGCTCGATGGCAAAATCCAATACATCATCTTTCGGTTTTGCAATAACGTGAACACATGTGCGTCGAATAATGTGGGGTCAGCCGAAAAGAAGTGCCGAACTATGGAAAAATATTACCCGACATGAAAACTATATTCTCGACCGCAACGTATGTCCTCTTCAATACATAAGAATTTGTCATAAGAAAACGTGACGGTTCTATAAAATTTCTAAAAAGATTTCACTCGATCGATGTACAAAAGTCGACTCGTAATCATTTACTAAAAGCGATGAGCACAAATTATGAAACACACGAAGAATTCGATATCTTTCCTCAATTTCGTAATAATGACATATCCGAAAGCAGATAATGTCTATGAATTGAATTTCATTTGCATAATCGAAAACAATAATTTCTATCGCGACCGCTCGATCGAAAAAACGAGTTTAGATTGTCGCAAGAAACATTGTTCGATAGGCATAAGAAACGCGATTATGACGTAAATTTATAATAAAAATGTTAGAATTTTTGCAGTGTTAGACATTTCGGAGAGCATGCCGACTGTCCCCTAGTTGCACGTTTGTGGTCCGGACGAACATCATTCACATCTGCGACGTCACTTTGCAGTTTCTCGCCATGTACATCCCTTTCAGAAGACATCTTGGCTTCGAAGATGTGTGCGTATAACTTCATACAACTCGATACGATTCAAATTTGTCGAGAACAAAGAATGGGGGAGCGACATTCCACCAAACTTACTACAACCGTCCAAGAATAGCAATTCTATATTTTCCCGAGAAAGGTAAATGAAACACGCACCTGACGCACTCTTCAGCGAAGACTCAACACATTTAAAAATACAAAGACATTCAAAATTTCATATATTAATTTGTTTTCATTCAAATTTTAAAGATTGCAAATATAAGTCACCCATTCATTAACATCGTCAAGTCAAGCCTTTGAGAATATATATTTTAATTTTATCTAACAATAAGATAACGATGATTAATGTCGGCGGGAAGGGATCGCCCGAGTTGCCGAAGGGTGCAAGGTGAAAAGTTGGCGCAACGTTGTCCGTGTCGCCATTTGTTTGTAGTCTGGAAGTTTCTGCGAACACCAACCGACACCCACCTTCAGCGGTCATCCTCGACAGCGTGTTACCTACAAACTTGGTACAGAAATTCGCAAGTAGTAGTAGTAGTCGAGATGTTGCGGATCAAATTGAATCCGGCCGACACGGGGACGTGCCCGCAAAACTTGCCGCGAGAAACAGTTCGCAACTTTCGACGTATTCATCATTCACATAAAATATCGAGATTTCGCAATTTCGAATATGTTCAGAATTGTCAGTGGAAAACCAGCTGTTTGATTATAATCGGAAAAGTAAAGTGTGTCGTTCGGGGTGTGGTTCTTGTCCGTGATAATGTGGTTGGCGAATTTTTTTTAATTTTCGTTTGAAGATGTCACTGTACTTTTATGATATTTGATTATTTTCCATAAGAAAATGTAGGAAATAATCTCGGTGAAAATGAATTTATATTTCTAAATTTTAAATCGTCAAAAAATTGCGAAAAATATGAGATATAAATCACAAATCCTAGTGAAATCATATAAATGTTATCGATACTAAATATAAATTTCAATAAAAGTAATAAATTTTTAAGTAATATATTATTCTGTGTTTTTCACGAAATTCAGAAATAATTAGGAAAAAAAAAAATTCTTTTACACCCACCAAATTCCAAAACAATTTTAAAGTTCACGAAAATTATTCGAGATACATTCTCAGAAAGTGTCAAAGGTGTCAAAAAACTTTTCTGAGAACGAATTAAACTTTGAATCCCAAAATATTACTAAAAAGTGAATGGTGATGACTAATCATAATAGCTGTCCACGTTTCGTCTATCTGCGGGATAAATTTGCATGCGTCATTCTCGATCGTCATACGCACAATAAAATTGAAATGTCTCGATTGACTCACGCGATATTATTCAAAGGTAAAAACCCCTATTAACCCATATTGTTCGAATAATTTCTAAGAATGGGATTCATTGAGACACGAGAAAAACCTGTGTGCGAAACCATGATACACCCCTATATGCCACCAAGAGCACACTCCATGATTCATCTTCACGTGAACATAAACACAATTTCATGCTCTGTAATGCAGTGGTTTTCAATTTATCATACTAATATACTTTTAATTTTTGAATAACGCAAGTTTAAAGAAGAATTAATAAAAATATTATAATAATACGATCTTTGATAATTTGTATTTCAGAATATTTACTTCTAGACATAAAAATTATTATTTAGTATAAAATAAACTAGTGAATTATGTTAGTGTTGAACATCTATGCCTCAACATAACCTAGGGGATGAGAATAGAAGTGATAGGGGTCGCACATACGATCGAATATGTTAATATTGCTTGTAAGCTTGCGTATGGAACAAGAATGGCCGGATGCAATTCTCCAATGTCAATGTCACTGGGATATGTAAATTTATATCGAACGTACTTATAACAAGAAAATATTACATTTTATATAATTAAGATTAAGATGATCTCGATAATTTATTTTATAAGGTTTTTCTAAAAAAAATAATTTTCAAAAGATAAATTTGGTTAGTGCTAACACGAGTACTTCGTATTTTCGATAAGCGACCACATGGTTAATAAATCAAACGAAAAAAAAAAAAAACTAAAAGCTTAGTTATAAAGTAAGTATGCCCTATTCGATACTAAAATAAAATAAAATAAAATATATGTTTTTTATACAGAATGAAAAATTCGCTCGTGTGCCGTATCAGCAACACGGTTCGTGTCAAAGTAAAAAATGCTCATATGTAGGTGTCGCAGGCGGCGCCTAGGTGAAACAAAAAGGGCGCCGATACCTTGAGGGCTGACGACGTGCTCCGTACAAAGAGAGGCCCTCCTTGTTAACAAAAACTTTTCACTCGGAAAACTTTTGTAGTCTGGGGTTTTTTGCGTGCGGAGGGCTGCTTCCTAGAGCGCGAAAGGTAGCGCGGTACGTGACGGGCTCGGAAAAAAAGTATAGCGAAAAAATAAAACCGGATAGAAGTAATGCAGCATGTCGACGGAAAAACGTATCGCTGTAATGTCATATTGAAACGATACGCACGTTTTTTATATATTTTAGAAGGGAAACCAATGTTAGCAGTGGGCGCCGATTCATACCAATGTGGCGGACTCGTTCGAGTATAGCGGCAGTCCTGTCACCTCAAAGATAGGACCGGTTGCATCTTTTTAATCGCTGTGATTTTTTTTTTTGGGTACATGGGCGGACTTCAACCTAAAACAATGCGTTCCATACTTGCGACCGAACAATCGCGCGCGATAAATCGCCTGTGGGCACCTGGCCTAATACAATAAGAAATAGTTCAGACGATTTCAAATCAAATGTTTTTAAATAAAACATTCAAAAATTGCATGAAGAGAGAAAACATAAAAATTTCGTTTTTCTTCTATCCACCTGTGGATGGACCAAAACGGAACAAATAAAACACTTTTACTAACAATAAAACGCCATGATTGTTCCGATCAAAACGAGACATATGATCACCCTAAATTTATATGTGTTTATTGCGAACATAGAAATATTTGGCGAGTGCCGCTGAACGAAACGATTTTAAGTTGCGATACATAATGAGTCGCATGGTTCAAACGGATTCAATCATAATTGAAAACGTATTAACGCATTCAACTGATTAAACAATACTTATAATTCAATAGTACAAAAAAAAAATTCAAATAAATAAACCACCCACACAAAAATCTTCTACGCCTCACATCCGAATTTCACAAACGACACCTACATTTTTCAACCAACCACCATAAGAGAGAACACAAAAATAATTAAACGCATCCCCCATTTAATAACACACCCATACACTCAACACCCGATCGTCCGTAATGACAAATCGATGTTCGACCACGTAGTATGAGGACACGACCCGCGCTAGGAGGACATGTACCATGGAAAACATATTTGCGCGGATTTCCCGTTCAGGTGGTGCGGCGGGTATCCGGCGTGGCTTTTTATTGCGCGTGTTTTGCCACAGCTTCCTGTGCCAGGTGAATGTTATTGGATTTGCCGGAGATGTGCACAATGGGGGAACGGAAGTGTGGCCTCTTTCCACGGGACCCCCTCGATAAACACCTGGCTTTTTATTGCCGGCGTACGTGCTCGTGCAAATGTCGGCGAGTTGCCGTTTTCCGATGGTTTTTTGCTGGTTGCTGTGTGATTTGTTTGTTGGTAAATGATTTTGGATATGTATTTTAACATTTGATTGTTTGTGAAGGCTCGATGAATGTAAATTGTTTCCGGATATCGAAAAAATGAAATGAAAATTCGGGCAAACAAATATGTAGGTTGTAAGAATCGTTGAAAATGTACTTAATTTTTTTTTTTGTGGAATAAACCTTGAATATTTTATTTAGTACTAGCGGAATCAATAATATATTATTGTGTTGTTTATTGAAATAAAAAATAAATTGATAAAGTTAAAAAATAAAGAAAAACTTGTAAATTTCCATGAACGACCTTGCGAACTATCTGAAACGACGTGGAAAACTACTGTATGCGTGGGCTGAAGTTATTTGAAAATATTTTCCCCTTTTGTGAGAATCGATAATATTGGAACACTCCGCGATTTCGCAAAAGGAACGGCAATAGTTTTCCGTACGACAGGTGTGCCAACCGCTTTCGACAGAAGTTTGTTTATTCGCGCGAATACATAAAACTCCATAAGCCAAAAAAATGTATCGAGGAAAACCACCAGAAAAAAGCAATATGGTGAAGATAACAGTATGTGTTTTACATTTATTTGAAAAAGTACAGATATTTTTTTATTACAAACATAACGCGAATAAGTAATTTAGTTCTTATACACTATTCAAAATCAGTGAAAATTCCTTTATATAAATTAAACCATAATCAAATTCAATATGAATATTGAACAGTATATAAACGTCAGAACTATAAAAGATAATCAAATCATTGGATCCCAACATTAAAATCCATTGGACCTACGTGACGAATGATATCGAATATGAAAAAAATGACATCCGATCGTAAATAGCTCGTATATGACGCGCCTTGTCGGTTCGCATAAATACGGAACGCATAAATTGTCCGATAATACATCAACAATCGTAAAGCCATCAAATCGAAATCATCCAACTCCCGCCCCGTGCGAAGGGCGGAATTTTCCGCCTACAAACCACCCACCGGCTGAAAACATTCATTTTCACGCTTCCACCGTACGTATATGGCTTATCGTCAATTCGGCCCTTGCACATTCGCCGCGTCGGCGTTAGGAACAAGGGTAACGACCCTTAAATTGCAACTCACCTCAAGGATGATCACTTAATTTTTTTAATACATTATAATACGATGAGTAGTCAGTATAGAATATATCATATAATTTTTATAATCGAATTTAATATACTTGTGCGGGTGAGTAATTTCTTTTAAATTCATTACTCATTCTTTCACATATGATTATTTAATTCAATAAATCTAACGATTTCCTTTTTATAAAGACACATTAACTTTAAAATCAATACTTGTAAATTGTATTATATACATAATTAAGTTAAATAATATAAAAAAAAATAAAAGCCAACCCTATCAAAGCCACATACAACCATTACAACACTGCCGACATTGTATGACAGGAGACACACTGTCACTACCCCAACACGTAACGAGCAGCCGTTAATTTTTACCTATCCCCATCCACCATCCCTAATAACGACTAGCATAAAACACGGCATTAATTGAAAATAATTTCTATACATAACGCGATTTACATATATTAATCCTACGACGATTTCCGGACAGATCCGCGCGCGGAAAAAAGCTTCGGTACGCATTGTCATAATTTTTTATGCTTTTGCGATAAACAAAATCGAAATGGGGAGAGATAGATGTATGAAGGTTTCAATGACAGCGTTCAACTGAACTAGTGCGTGATTCATGGTTATTGCGACCGGTCACAATTGCATTCGAGATCGTATATCATACGATGAGCGCGCACGCACGAGTCGCGTCCACTTATGTAATAAAGTTTAATATGTTCAAGTGTGTGACTTAGTTGTGTGATTCGGGTTTGGAAGTTTCGAATTATATCGGACGGTTATGTATGCAAATTATAAGCGTGTTTATGGTGGTCGCTTGTGGAAAACATGATTCACCGTTTGCGCTTCTGGGTAATTTATTAGTGTCTGTGATGATCAGATAACCTTTGAATAGGGCGACTAAGGTGAAAAGTCGAAAGGTTATCGATGTTGAAATCTGTCTACGCAGGGGAAATTCAGGTGATTTTAGGTTAAAGTAAATGGTGCGATATATCAAATAGCTATAATTCTATAATATTATTTGTATTATAATACGAATAAGATTCTAATTTAAAATCAAACTTTCACCCAAAAGATCAATCTCAGAATTTCCGAAATATATTTTCAACGGGGCATAACATGGGGGGAGGCAGTAAATAGCCGACGGTGGGCCAGAACTATGCTTGATGGCATCCAGGGAGGTACGATGTATGGGCGCCGGAGATAAAGGGAGCTGATAACAGGAAAATAAAAGGGCAGCATCACGCTGCCCTACGAAAATCACAAACAATGTGACTTCGAAGCTGGGGATGACGGCGTGCCCTCGGACTCGGAAGGGATAGGGATAGGGCGGTCACTTTGCGAAACTGCGTTTTTCATACATAACTCATATGCGACTTCGGTGGTTTTTGGGGTTGAAAGCGTAGTTCGGTATACGTATTTGATCAATAGTTATGTACTTGTTTGCTGGAAAATATAAAATGTACTATTTGATTGAATCTTAATCTCCGATCATATCGTACATGATGGAAACTTGAAATAATTTTATTTAAAAATTATATATAAATGCTTTAGATATATATGAGTTAAAAAGAAGTACCTGAACATTTTATCGTGGAATGGGAAAGCGGTGGTCATAGTTTGTTCCTAGAACGAACACGCGTAAAGGCAATATATCGTGGCACCTGTAATAATGCGTCGCTCACAGATGACGCCCAGTACTGAAATACGCCCCCGCTCACGACCACCTCACACTTACAATTCGCATACCTCATGCAATACACAAGTATACGACAACATCGTATGTGGAAGGGCACGCATATATGTGGGGACGTGTTGTTTTTTTTTCTAAAAAAACAAAAAAAAAAAACAAAAAAGAAGCGTCACGTCGGGCAAAAAATAAAATGCGACGTTTTGTTTTCGTGTTTTCCGCGCGAAATTTATGAGCGACCGTTTTAAACGCGTTTTAGCTCTCGAAAAGCGAGAAGTCCTCCTGCTCCGTTCGATTGGGGTTGAATTTTGGAAAGGAAAACTGCAAAAGGAAACAGCGGAAACGGCGAAACAAGAAGCGAAATAGGACAAAAACTGCGTGCACGTTTCCGCTGCAGCTAGGTTGCCAAAGTGCACTCTCGACACCGTAATTTGATAACAGAAACGAATTGTGTGCCAAAATTTTCGAATTCAAAATATACGAACGTTATATTTGCACTAGTACAGGTGTATAGTACGGTAAAAATATGTTTGAGAATATTTAGATATTATTAAGCGTAAAAATGTAATATGTCGGCGAAGAACATTGCTGTTTATTCAGTCCACCTGTTAACCAGTTTATAGACACGATTTCCTTTTCTTATACGATACATAACGTCGTAAAAGTAGACCAACCCTCTGTAATAATATTCAGCGACCGTAGCAGCAGCGGCAAATAATTTCAGTGACTTATGACGCGTTACCTGGATGATGGCTTCCTGCCATTGTTGTCGGTAAGCAACGCACAAAACTTTCCACTCCGGCATTCTTTTTTTTCCTTCGTAGCATAAAGAGAATATTTTCGACCCCACCTACAACCGCCGCCGACAATATTCGGCAAAATATATTTTTACAGGCTGAAAGCGACCTCCCTTTTCTCCATCAGATGATTGTGTTCGACGGTATTTTTTCATTGCGGCCGAACGCTTAACTTAACAGGGGGAGTGCAAACGAGACGTTCGCCGCAATAGGGAAGAAAATCTCCGGAAAATAAATATCGTTTCCAAAACCACTTATATATTGGCAGGTGAAATTCCACCATAACGCGTATAAAATAAATTCGTATTATATATTTTCATTATATGGAGGAAAAAATCGAAAAATATTTCATTTTGTCGATCGGCAGGTACGTTGGGATTTTGTGCGGGAATTAAAAAGCGAACGAAATCGTGAGCCGTTTTACGAGTCGCTTTGTAGCTGAAAAACGCGCTTGCCAAGAGCAACATTAAAAGTTACTCACTTAGCTCTGGCATCAAACAAACAAAAGGAATAAAAGCGAAGAAAGTAGGGAGACCGAAGGGAAGAACGAGCATCTAATGCTCCCGCCGCCGGCACGTACTACAGATAAGTAGGCATAACGATGCAAAGGTAGAGGGAATCGTTAGTTGAAACTCTTTTAAATTCTTTTACAGTTCACTTGATGACAGGTAGAGCAAATGGGGAAGTTAATAAAAGCGGAACACCGGCCGTTTTCTATCTTTGAAAGAACGCGAAAAATGGCAAAAAAAAAAACGAGAAGAGGGAAGAAGCTGAAAACGGCCAAAACCGAAAATTAATAATTAAGTTCTTTAAATTAAATTACAGATTTAACGGATAAAACGAGGACCTTAATAATTGTGTAATTAATAAAAATCCCTTGGATTTGGTGCAAACCATATCAAGCATTCGCGTCGAATATATATTTCGAGTTTTTTGAATTTTTTTCTGTATTTTAACAAGTTAAAAGCAACAGCAATCGTCAACATAGCGCGTAATCAAATAAAGACGACTTCCAACGTCGACCAGCTTAACGACCGACGAAAATTTATTTTGAGATTAATTATCCGTAAGTCAGCTGTTTATTATGATAAAGAAGCTATGGCGAATCTGTCCGCTCGACTAAATTAATATGCGCGTAATAGGACATCGAGTGACAGCGGAACGAGAATCGGCGCTGAAATAACCCCATCAAGTACGCTGGCATTAACACTTCTGAAATAATTGCTGGAACGTCTGGTTGTCTGCACGTTTGGTCCTCACCTGGGCCTGAACTAGGTGGTCTAACGAACTGCATAAATCACCACTTGAATTAAATACGTCGTGACCACGTTGCATGCACTGAAAGCTCCAATTGAATCATCAGATAAATATTTTCATAAACTAACTAATATAATATCATTATTATATCAATTCTTAGTTTTAATAATAAAATAAGAAAAACTTGTCGAGTATCCTCTATAAAAATCGTACTGCTCACTTTGATAATATTCAATTATCAACAATCGGTACTCAAGCACAATAAAAATTCAACTAACATCAATAAAGCATAAAAATATTAAAAACGGCGTTCAAACGACGCATTCAAAAAGCCCGGTCGGTTTTGCCGGAAATGAAGCACCTTTCAAGATTCGCTCTAACAGTTTAGACGGCGCTTTTTTCCAACCTCCTGGGCAGGGAGTGGGTGGAACAGAGTTTCCACTAGAAAATCAATGAAACTTGGAAGGTGACAGGAGGCGGCTTAGACGGACGAAACGGGAGTGTGGGGCTTTAGACAAAGAGTACTTTTCAGTTTGAATAATATGAATTGTCTCAGTGGTCCCCTCATTGGATCCTGGGCATCATTAATCCCGGGGCTGCGGCCGGAGGAGCCAGGAGATCCACTCTCCTCACCTAGGAGGGACCATCCAGAGGTAAAGAGGATATGAGAGGAGGGCAGATGCCTATCATTAATTTCCTCGGCGATGAGACGCCCGACAGGGACGGAGACGGAAAACTCCTCGGTTAAATCGGCACTCACTTACCGGTCCAAGGACGCTCAAAGTTTTCTATGAAAAATTCATGCGTTTTTAAGAGTATATAAGAAATAACACTTTCTGTTTCAGATTATTCAGTTTTTTTCACAAAAAAATAATCGAAATAAACTGAACTTAATGAAATTGAATATTTCTAAAATAAAAATCATTAAAAAAAAAAATTCGATGTATGATTGAATTTTTATAGAATCATACTTTTGATGTATGTTGAGTATATTATATAATGACATATCATATTATTTATCAAGAAAATGTACGATAAATATTGACACAATTTGTACAAGTTTTCACTTCATACATCACATCAATATCGAACCAATAAATGACGACTACGCAACATATACAAAATTTAAAAAAAAAACTCAATCGAAAAGAAAAGTCTGAAACGTACACAAGTGCAACTCGATCCTCGGCCAAGTGCGCACACAGAGTTTGAGGAGTCCACAATGATGTAGGGCTTTATGGGGGGCCATAAAGCCGGCGCACTTGTCGGCAGAGGTCGCCGCCACGGGGGCCCAGGGGGCCGAGGGAAGTCAGGTAATCTGGAGAGTGATTGCGGGGCCCCCGGCGCCTCCGCCCCCCGGACTGCGGCCGCCGTGCAAATGGCTCACGTCCCCCGAATGGAAACTATTAGCGCCCTAATGAAGATAACTCTCAAATCTGTGCCGTTTGATTTAGTGAATTGCTAACCTCGCCTTCAAGGAAACGTGCCTAGGCCCACACCTGGAGACTCGAATTGAATTTTCAACCGTTAGGGTTGAAGGTTTATATAATATTATATTATATATACATATATATAGATGATGCTTTTCGCTTGAATTTTTTGATTTGTAAAATGCATTTATATTATATATGAAACTAATATTAAATGTATTTTTATGATGGACGAGCTCTCCGACGGCGCTTAAACGTCCAGATTGAACAGTTTAATAGATATAATCGTGTTTTCACAAGACAACGTTTCCTAACAACGTTTGCTGAGCAGAACGTGAAAGAGGGTGAATGTGGATTGCAAGAGAAAGGGATGCTGAAATCTAGATAAGTGCCAGGTTAATATACTGTCAAGGGATATCTCGTTGCTGAAACGTTACGGACAGGTCTTCACGGAATGGAAGTCAAACGGTACGATGTCAAATTTATTGTTGCGTCAAACTAATACGCAACATCTTGTATAAAAAATTAATATATTTTCTTGATTCCCAATAATATTACATCATAAAACTTTTATTCGAATACACTATTGAATTATACGTATTGTATGTGTGTGGTTGAACGAAAGTGAATTACATCGTTGATAAAGTTGGAATCCAATAAATCCACGTTGAAATCCGCGCACCGGTCCTCTCTTACCTCATAACGGATCCCAAAACACTTAATTTTAATCATAAAGTCTCAAAGCAGTTATATCCCCCAATTATTAAGGGTTGAAATTCAATTGTCTAGAGGGGATTTTAGTTGGTTCCACAGACCCGACGATAATAATAATACGCCGAGGTATCTAACTGTTTTATTTCGCATTATATGCGAAGTTGATACACGTGTGGCTGTTAGGATTATTTAAACTTACTACTTTTGCCACAGTCTATTATTGTAGATACTTTCAATTAGATATTTTGTTTAGCTAAATTCGTGTTTATTTATTTCGAAATGCGACAGCTTTAAATCAAATTTCCCAATACGTATACAAAACATATTTTCATTAGTTTCGAACATTAACAACGCGTACAAGTACAAAATAAACTAGAATCTCAATGAAAATCAGGTTGCAATTTTTTTTTCAATATTTGCATTTCCAGGTTCAAAGCACACAATGGACCAAATCAATTGAGCGTTTCGACGTCGTCGTAGTACTAAGCCCTCGAGGCTTAGGCAGGTCTTCGGCACGGTGACTACGTGCAAGAGCACCTTGTTATACCTAAGGTTCTCGGCAAATGCTCTGTCACGATCTTACTAAGCCCAGCCTCACCTAGGAGACACGTCTTAATAACACACCTTTATGAATCGATTAGCTATAGGCGAAGACGAGCCGGGATCAACTGGGATCAGTTCGAATTCGTGCCGTAACTGTCGGACAATTTACAACGACGATGATATTTTAGATCAAAAATTTTCAGGTCAATCAATGAAATTTTAAGCAATAATATATTTCAATTATTTGTCATAAATATGACAATTGATTGTGGTTCAAATTGATTAAAAAATTAATTCAAACTGAAACAAAATAGAATTTTCAATAAAACGATGAACACAATGATCACATTTATTGGCGAAATTCGTATTGCAATTCTCCCTTCTACGTTCGTCTCGCCTATATGGAAGCCGGCTCATCAAATTATACGAAGCAAACACATTACCGGGAAAAGACGATACATATTCAACAGAGGCCCATCATAACAGCGAGTGGATAGATTTAATTTCATACCTGAACAAATAGGGATCGTTCTTGTCGATACGAGTCATTGTTATTCAGATACTGTGCGCGAAGAACGTAACGATTTCGCGTTTTTTTTCCTTCCCTTTTTGTTTTTTTCGCTCGTTCCCTGCGAGTTTGAATTTTTATCTGTTTTACATCTTTTTTTTATTTTTCGTCGTTTAGGTTTTAAATACATATTAAACAGGTAAACGTTTACACAAGTCTGATTCTTTTAATTATAATTGCAAATCGCGAACGGTGACGTCGTGCATAACTTTTGAGATGTTTCGAACATTACAGGTTGAAAAAAAATTCCATCAAAATATGTATATAGAATGATAATGTTAAATAATCAATTAATTTATGAATAAAGAGCATGAAAATTTTTTACTTATAGAGAATTCGTTTTCAAACTTGTACACGATTGAATTAAAATTATATAATTTTCACTAGTTAATGAAAGTTATTTCAATACGAATAATTTGACGAAATAAATTATTTGGAACATTTTTAGGCAATTTGACATATTTATGTGGAATTTTTGCAAAATCCGGTAAAACAACATAAGTTACATGGGGTTGAAAATGCGCGTGTAAAAGTACGCATGACGTGCGTTCGAACGAACCGTGTGTAGATTAGGAAGAAAGTTTGTGTCAAATCGCTTGTCTCTAAGGGTTAAAACTACCTAGAGTGGCATAGGTGAGAGAGAGGGTTGAATTTTACCTACCGAAGAGTTCTTATCGGTGTTAACGCCCGAATAAACCTCGCGGCCTCTTGTTTTCCCCCATGTAAACTCAGAAATGGAACGCCTCAGATTCACACCTTGGAATAGATTTGGCGGTGGCCTAATTATAGTGGTTGCTGATTCAACATTTTTAAACAAAGGTAATTAGAATTTACCCAGTTCTAAATTATATTACTGTAAATTTAACATTTTAGTATCAAAGTTTTCACACACAATCATAATGATGAAAAGAAAAGTAATTGTTTTTAAAATTGATGAACATCAATAGTATTTAGTTAAAAAATATTCAAAATACAAAATCACGAATCAAAATTAATTTCTAGCGCTGTAAAAAAATATATATTTCCAAGACTTTCGTCCCCTCGCTTAGTTCCGATCGGTGGTTGACGTTTGACATTGATTAAAATTTCATTTCCTTAAGATTCCCGACGTAAACCTCACACCTGCACAGATTGCTTGGAATTTTCATTTAAAAACTTCCTTGTACCTCCAGAATGTTCGTATCTATGACAAAATGTCGTCAAATTCCGACGAAAAAGCGTCGCTTGGGCCCTTTTCGAGCCGAACAGATTGCTCGTACGAAGTCCTGCTTGTTCACCTCGATCCGGAAGTTTTCGCGTGCGGGAAAATGGCAAGAAAAAAACGAAAATAAAACAGATCTTGTTCACAGGAAAAGTTTTTTTTAATGAGAATGTCTAGAAGAGTCGCCCCAGTTTGCCCTCGGGGGGTAAGCGGGAGGAAGTGAGTGAATTTTAAATGTTATTATCTAAGTTTGTATCCCACCTCGAGAGTTTGAGTTCAGGTGAACTGAAGAAAACTTTTCTAAAGGGACAAATTTTCGCGCTAAAATATTTCCATCTTGAATTTAAAATTAACATTTGTAATGATTGGAATTTAATACGTGTTCGAAATTATAAATTTATTCACACATTGAATGCAATGACAGTGAAATCAGATAAAGGAACACCTAGCATGTGAGAGTAATTACAATAAGAAATTTCCCGGTATATGTGTCAGTTGCGAATTCAATCTCAGTCTCTGTTCTTGTGTTAAAAACGAAATAGAGGTGCAAGCAACTGAAGGTAATGTTAATTGAAAACTTCTGTGGGGTGAAAGCGATGCCCTAGCACAAATATGTCGCTCTTGTGTTACAATTGCCTCTAAATCCCGCAACTGCTGCTTAACTCAATAAAACTTGAACCATCCCCTCCAATTTCACTACAAGTATTCAACTCATGTTTCGAGTATTTAGATTTTTTCAGTTTATTAAAAAAATAATGAGAAAAACAAACTTTTATATGACCCATAAAATGAAATATTTCCGTCACAATTGAGTCGAAGCATAAATTGCATACGATCATAAGTTCAAAAAAAATTGTAAAGAAAATCGAGACCCTCGAGACAGTATCCAGAATAGCACTAAAGTTGATCGCTTCAAAATAACAAAGTGAAAAAAACGCAGAAGAATGGACGTAAATAAATTTAATGGCGATACAATTTCCACGGTACGGCCCCCCCAAACGACATTTTCATAGAGACATAGGGTGTTGTTCTAGTGAAAATATTTTTAGTGTGGAAAATTAACGCGATAAATTCTCTTCATAAACTGACGGCACGGGAGCGATAAATTTTTAACTGGATCGCTGGGATGCATATTTAACGACACGGTCGTCGGGTGAAAATTTTTGTACGTGCATTTTCCACACAGCAACGACCGTCAGGTTAATCCGATTTCAGGGCCAATGACATCCTAATAAAAATAATAGCGCGATAAAATCTACACTTTACGATCGACTGCGACCAATAAACACCGATTCAATCCAATCCGGATACGCGCGAAGTGAAAACTACAACTGAAACGAATTGAAAAGTCGATTACGAATCAAATATTTTGCAGTTGACTTTTTTAATAAATTGATCTATTTTATTTATTCGGTTAATAGAAAAATATAAACTAACAAAAAGATTTTTTCAAGTATAAAATTTTTATATTCCAGGTTAGTTGGGGAATATAAAGCGAGTTTATCATTGCGACGATTGGCCCCACAGGACAGCAATAAATTAGTTTAACTTTCCACGTGAAACTGGCTCGACTATCGTCGCAGCATCCGTACCGTTTTTATTTTGTTTCGTACGTTGAAACGACAAAATATTTATTAGGCTGTTCAACAAACTACATTACACCGTCACGGTGTTGCATTTTAGCAATTGTTTACATTTTTTATAGGACAATATATTATATACAGCACCGAAGTGCCTCCGACCTTATTTATGACCCACTACAACGTTTTCGGCGAAAGTTGTACATAATATTCTAGTTTTCATAACACGGAATATTCATATATAAATAAATCTATATACATAGACATATCCTTATCATAGCATCGACAGACAACTACCACGCACTCAACACAAGCCATACGCACATACACACACCTAATTGAAAATACAATAGCCATCAGCACCGAGCGGTCATTCGTGCCAAACAAAAGGCCCTTCCATCGTTTATTTCTAAAAGTGAGTGTATGCGATTTGGCCATCAGCCTAAACTCGCTATCGAAGATATTAATTGCGGCCGCGGCAGGTGGTTGACGGCCGCAAGTCTGCTAATTGCCGATCTCATGGGGGACCATGAAGGTATATGGGGCTAGGTGTACTTATGAGGTTTCCTTAAGGGAAACTGATTGCGGAAGGTTTGCATTAGCACACCTGAAGATAAACCGTATCGGAGGGATCTCGGTAAGCCTAATTGAGATATAATGTTCTCCGAATAATAAGGCTTTAATTGATGTAATAGCATAGTCAGAAAATAGTTTTATTTTATCAGTTATTGAAGAAAATTTATCTTGATAAATCCAAGTATTGATAATCAAATTAATCAGTCAATTATAATAGACTACATTGAAGAATCGTTTAATTTCTCAGAATTGCGAAATACGACGCGTTGAACAAATATTTACAAAGCAACAATATTTTCGCGCGCGAACCCAATTAGAATGGATAAACACGCATTCGTAGTGCAGGATGTTGATGCGAGCGCAACTCGCGCTATTTTCGAGAATCGATTGTTTTCAAATTAAAGTAAATCAGGGACGAAATAAAAAAAGAGTAAACGACGATAGGTGAAGCTTTGAACGTTTGATCTCGGATGAAAAACGACGAGCAAAAGCTGGACGCGTCGAAAGCCAACGGACGCCGGATACGTCCGTTACACGTTTTACACGTGCCCTGCATTTAGGAAATTGAAACAAACCGATGCAGTTTCATTCGAAAATATGCGCATATTGTATACAATAATGCAGCCGGTCTCAACGGATTCGATACATTAAGAGATTTTCATTTAAATTCATTTTTTTTTAAGAAAATAAGTAAGTATTAGTATATCAAATTAAATTTATTTTATAAATATGAATTATCAACTAATTTGTTCTTTAATTAAATTTTATTTCAAAGTATATATTTCAATATATAATAAATTATATTCATTCTAATTTACATCATAGAATATCTGTTTTAAATTCATGTGAAAATGGTTGAAAATCGCTCGCAATATCGTTATGTATCGCCAACGAACGACGACCGAAACTGTAAATCATACACTGTATGGGAATGCATTCAGCGCAGTCTCTCGTTGTCACGTGATACTGTTGTCTTCGAAGAATTCGCCCAGCAATATGGCATATCTGGAGCTCGCTCGTAATGCGTGTATTTTCGTATGCCTGCCCGATATGATGGACAAGAACAATCGAGAAAACGTCCTCCGATTCTGTTACGCGGTTGCGCAACGCGACAGTGCAAATAAACGATCCCGATAAATAATTGCCTGTGGCTCTCACGTCGAATGTCAGCATCTTACATTGTGTTTTCGGGTCAGACCGTTATAATTGTTCTAGACTAATTATATACCTGCGGGGCTTTCGATATTTATCCGATTTAATTCCGTTGATGTTCCTTCGAGCCGCCGCCGAGAATATTGGCCGCGAACGACACCTGTAAATGCTAAGCGGCTATAAATCAAATGGAAGTGCTAACACAGAACAATGCGCGTCCCGAATTAATTATGTTCACTTTACGACGGACACAACAGGAAGGCGGTAACGGTTTCAGGGACTGACTCAGCCTCAACTCGTCCGAGACGTCAAAAAGACCAGCTCGAGGAGGACCCGAGACTCTGAGGCTGGAGACAAACTTGCGTACGAGCTTTCAGACTCTGTTGCGAAAGCAAAATCAGAGTTTGAAGATCCATAGAAGAGATTCCAACCGGTTGATTTATTGCAACGGTGGCAAAGAGAAATATCGTCAGTATTTCGAACGTTGTTTTTGATAATCGCCGAAGCATATCGACCACGCTTTGTCTTTTGCCAAACCATGAACAGGAATCATATGAGATATTCAAAATGTCCGATTCGGTTTGAAATACAAGTTCCAGTCTAATAATGAAAACTATTAATCAATCGGCATGGTTTCATGCGCTAGTTGAAAGTCTGAAACGCAGGTACATACTCTAGTAGAGCTTTGATGTATGAAAGAAGGCAATACCATAACTTGCTCTTCGGTCAGTCGCTGAACAGATTTATGTTCCATAATTATGTTCTCACTTCGTACACATACACACGGTTCCGTCATATACATCAAATTTACGATCGATGCATCATTAACCACCGGTGGCGTGATAAATGATCATGAAGACCTTTATGTTCGCATCGGTCCAACTCTTCTGAGCTCGATTGAAAACTATTTTTTTCTCACTATGATAACACGATATATTAAAAACATTAGCCAAGATATACATTTAGTGCTAAATAAATATTGCAGAACAAATTGAAGGTTCAACTCAAGTAAAATAAATCTACATATAATACATAAAATAAACATGTTTATTAATTAAACTTGTTGTTAGACAATACTATATCGTAATTCAAATTTGACAGCAACATTTTACTAGTTAAATTATATTTCTATTAATATAAATACAAACGGTTCTCGAAATTGAACATGTCTACACTGATTAAGTCCTAAAAGTGGTGACAGCCAAGATAGTTATTTGACGTCACCGGAAAATGTAAAACTAATGAAGACATAACCAGACGAGAAATCATGAAACAAAACGAGCGTTTACATCATAAGCAAATTTGAATACTTTACCTTCATACTTTTCCTAAAGAATTTATTTTAACACATACGATAAAATTTAATAAAAAAAAATCCTAACCACGCAAAACAAACTGCTCGTAACTATAATATAATAATATGCCCACTAATAAATCATTGCACCTAGTCGATTAAAACCAAACCTACCACAAAACCCAAAATCATCCAACAACGCCATCAAAATCCAAAGAGACCCCAACGACCGTCAACCTTGCGGCAACAAACCCACCACCTCACGCACCACCGAACGACATTCCTCCCGATGCGAAACCGACTCGTCCCGACAATCGACACCAAACCGCGCACATACACACCTCGACGGTTCCGCCGCGATATCGGCACCGTGCCCAGCATCGGTCTCGTTCAAATTAGACAACGATGCGGCGAACGATCCCCGCGATTTGCCCGCGGCGGCCGGCCATCATTCCGCGTGGCGCCTCTCAATCAACGAACAAAACGCAACACCCGTCGGCTTCCAAGTCGGTCCAGATTGTGGTCGCAGAAGCCGGAAGATCTCTGGACACGCGATCATCGCTCATTGCCAAATGGTAGCCGGCTAGCACAGATCGAACGTGACGAAAGATGGGCTGTCGCGGAGAGCGTTGACTCTTGTTGTGTTTTGGCCTGATGCTTGTTTGCGCATTAGACCGGTAATAAGATATTCGTGTCGTGAAAATATGATTTAATACACCCAATCCTCATATACGTTCCGAAGACTACCGTGTAAAAAAATTATGGTGATTATATAATAATTTGAGATAGGTTCCATTATAGTTGTGTAGCTAAGGAGGGGAGGGCATGGGGCCTACCTCCTCTTTCCCCGAATTTCGAAAATATCGACAAACCATACTTAAAATATGAGTTTTATAAAAGATACATCATTCGATCGTGATATATAAATAACAATTTTTTTAATGCCTTGATTCTTTACACGCTTACATATACAAAATTATGTTTCGTCCCCATGCCTAACAAAATCCTGAAATGGCCATGAAATTTCTATCCAAACATACTCTATAAAATGTGTAAAAATTTCGTCATGCAAAATCACAAAAAAACATCGGAAATTTTTATTCAATAACAATATTACGAAATACTCCGGATTTTATCATTGTAACAATAATTATTTTTTTATACCGTATTAAAGTGAAAAAACATTCTAAAACAACGATCGATTATTTTTCTTTTAAACCGCGTTATTTCGGGATCGCGTAAAAAGAGTATTGAATGTATTCGTATTATAAAAATAAAATTTAATATTAATCATTCGAACTAAAATCAGTCGTCGAACAAAAGTTTTACGACCATTCTGTCACTGATATTTATGTGGCTTTTATATGCTTTAGATTTTATTATGAATTTAACGATACTTAATTTGAGATCTGATTTATATTACACATCGTAAACGTAACCAAATTCAATCGACACAAAAACAAAACGCAACACAGAATCCCTCGGCAGACTCGTCCCGACAAAACGACGACAACCGCAAATTGGCCACCCCTGTCCGGGTGCACGGCACGCCGCGGCATTCTGGCCATCTTCCCGTCGAACAATCCGAATGCTAGCAGCATCAGGTGGAGATCGCCAGGAACTCCAGGATCGCGGTACCTGATCGCAATCCCGGCTGAATTGTACCTTGCGACGTGCACGAAATTGCGCGCGAGTCGCGTGCCCGAGCTGCGACGTACCTGGACGTTGTGTCAAATTGCGTCATTGCGTATTGGATTACGTGGCTAATTATAAAATTGGGATTTGGTCGTGCGAGGAGTGTTCGATCGGGTTCGGTGACGCGTTGGGGAGTCACGTTGAAATTTTCTAAATGTCGAATCGCATGGTTGGATCGTTGTGTGTATAGACGTTGTGGAATTGCGTAATATGATTACGAGGTGAATTGTAAAAATTATGATTCAGTAGTAGAAATGTGGAGATTATTGTTACCGGTAATTTTCTAATATTATTAAAATCATAGTAATAATACTTTAATACGGCTAATTTGGTCACGTAAAATTTACGCTTTATATTCTATTTCATGAACCTGGCTAAAAATATTAATATTCTGCGCTGAGTTTAATAAGTGTATTAAAAAATTTAATTCTAGCATTTCCAAAGTATATAGTTAAATTTAAAATTTAATTTCAACTAAGCTTGGCAATTTCTAATGTAGAAAGAGAAAAATTTAACTAATCAGATTAAAACTGAAAAATATTCCAGTTAACGATCGCATGAAAAAAACGCATTACACCTTTCTTACGGTCTCCGTAAATGCATAAACTAGATTAAATTGAAAGATTTCGTTCCATTACAACAAGACAAATTATTTAATCAAATAACGAAACCTTTCACGGAGAACTTATCGCGCGAAGCTCGAAATATTTTTCATCCCGCTGATGCAACACATTCGGCGGATTTGTTTGAATAATTGCACTCTTAATAATATTTTCAAATTAGAGGCTCCCCCAGAAGCGAGTTGTATCAGTAATCCCGAGGCGCCGACCCTCGACAATTTCAAATTTATTCGAAGGTAAGAGAAAAACACTTGTACTCGAGTGCGGAGTAAAGCAGGGTAGGGCGTCGAAAGTGGCCGAGACAAGGCTCCGGTGTCCAATTAACAAATGCAGACTTTTCGTGTCGACAGGAGCGAAACACACAAAGCGAGCCGAAAGGATGTCAGATACAATACCCAAAGATAAAAACTCTCATTTAAAAAAAAATTGATAATTCATCACCATTTCATCTATAGAAAATTTTCAATTTACAAGTGAAAACTTATAATATTAGACTGATAATATAATGAATACATATAAATTTCATTGCATAAAGAGTTGAATGTTTCTCTGATTGATTTCAAAATGTTTAGTCTAGAAATATTATTACATAAACAACCAACACGTATACATGAAAATTATTCCAGAAGCGTTATTGAAAAAAATTACAGATTTCATAAATAAATCCAACATCGAATCATATCGAGGCCCGATCAACAGGTCGCAGCACCGACCAAAAGGCACAAAGCTTTCGAAACAAAACCGAAAAAAGTGCCGACAAAGAGGAATCGTCACTCGTTTTCCGTTCAGGGTTCCGATGTTATTTATCGCGAACCTGCGGGGTGTACGACGGCCATTAGCGTAGAACCGGCGTCCATCCCCGGCCGGGGTGGATAATGCAATATTTCACATAGTAATGCCGGGTAATTGGTGCTCGCTCTTGTTTTTCAACACCTTCCTTCCGGTTTTTCAGTTTTCCGCCGGCAAGTGTTGAATAATGGGCGCGAGTATGAAAAATTGCGCTTCTTACCGCCGGATACGGTTACCTGACAGACGGAAGAATTTAATCCGTTTTTCGCGCCGGTCGATTTTTCTCCGTCGTAAATAAGATTCGGGATTGGAGCTTTTTTTAAGGGGGCTTAACTTGAGGTTTTTTTATAGATGTATGTGGCGGTATTAGATTGATTGCAATGTGGAAATTTATACATAAAAAAAAAACATTGTCGTTTACACCGGAAAATATCTTTGAATATATAAATCAATCAATCACACTTTCAAATAAACATATATCGAAAAAATAAATAAAACACGTACACGTTTGAAGACTAAATCCGTACCCGGAAGTGATATAACAAAATGTACATACCTGAAACAAAAAGAAAACAATGATTAAAATAAAAAAAAAATGAAAATCGAAGACTTTCCTATAAAGTTTGACGTCTTTGAAAAATTCCGATATGTGTTGACAACTGTACTCCCTCTGAAGATCGACGTTAGATTTACTGGCGATAAGTCTGGGCGAAGGGAGAGATAAATTCGGACATGTCTCCCAAGGGATGCCCGTTATAATTCCAGAGATTTCAAGGGGTGATGGCCGAAGGAGAATTCCCTCTACCTCTACTATCTCGGTTTCGTTTATTTTATTTTTTTTCAACGGGGCCCATAACACAATAATGCCAGACTCAATTTAGTCTGATAATATGACGCATATCCCAGGTGGGATATGGTCAAGTTTACCAAGAAAGTCTCGATGATATTTAGACAATATCACATATAATACATAAAGAATTACATAAAAATACTTTTTACAATACCCAAAGTTTCATTTATATTAAAATCAAATCGTCGAAACAAAATTAACACGCAATATAAATGATCCCAGACAATGGCTAGGAGTATTACGTTGAACGGTCGAATGAAATCATTCCATCGAACCGATAGACGTTTCACTCGAGTGTGAAAGTTCATTTTCTCATCTCGATCCGTAGAAATAGAATAGACACACAAACACAAAGAACGGGGCAGACAGGTGGAGTCGCTTTCATCCGCCGCACCATTCGATTTAATAGAACTTCGCTCGGCGGGAAAGCTGAAAAGAAAAGAGCCACACGAGTGGCACTCATTTCAATTGCTGAAAAGTCCGACGGACAAGGGACCGAAAGGTAAGGACAGGTGTGATCGGAAAAACTCCCTTGTAAATTTTGCGGGGTGCTTCACTGCAGTTTTTCATAATAAACTTCATAATTTGTTCCGGATGATTATAAAATATTATAAATTTGATATGTGATTCATTAATTTAGTTTTTTATGAGATTTTTGTTTTATATGTATTTAAATTAGACAAAAATATCAAAATAATTTTTTTTATAATATCTAAAATTTATTTTGCAGAAAATCTGAATTTTAAAGCATTTTTTTTTAAATAAAAAAATCACGATTTCCCTAGCGTTGTGCCGGTGCGTTGACTGCAAAAAAAGAGAATAGAAAATAATAAAAGGCAGCGGTAGCAGGTGAGCCAGCGGACTGGAATGAGAATTGCCAACCTTTTTATTTTCCACTTCGGTTTGGGATCGGTCACGCGGACCCCCGTTTCATTTGTCACTCTCGTGTTGGGAAAAAGAGAAAGAGACTTCTTTTCAGATGAAGTCGTGGACCTCGGGGACGACAGATCGATAAGTGCAAGACACTAGAGAATTCATATGGACCGCATACGACTAGAATCAGGAGGCAGCGAAATACGGATAACACCACCTTCTACAGATCATTTCCGAAAAATTCCAACAATAAAAACGCACATCGAAAAATTTCTAAAAAAAAACAAACAAATCTTTCGAATTGAACAATCAAATTTTCATACAAAAATCGATCTATACGACGCATCGATCCAAACCCATCAAATTCAAAATTCGCATACGAGAATCGAAATTTAAAATTGACACAACCTCGGAAGCCGCGAATCGGTACAAATTGCAACCGATCGCGTCAGGTGTTGCGAGTCGGCGTCGTCGATTGCGACGCTTCTTTACGACGCAATCAGCGAGCGTCGCGACGCACCTGGCTGCAACCCACGACCGCCCACCCACCCACCGGACAATTTGCATATGATTTGCACCGGGTCTGTGCGCCTCGCGACGCTCAGATATCCGCCGGGCCCTTTTTTACATTTAGAGTGACGGCGATTTACATGCGAATCGGGTAACAAAGAGAGGTGTCCGCTCGGTCACCGGAATCGAAACATCTTTACGGGTTTTCGAACGTTTATGTGTGTTTGGGTGCGCATTCTGATTTTTATGTACGATTGCGTCTAGAATTTATGATGTGAATTTTCGATGTTGGTATTTTCAATAAATATGTGATTAATTAGTGGTTTGTTATTTTTGAAGAAATAAATGAAATCTTGAATTTGGAAGAATGCGATTTAAAAAATTGATTCAAGATATAGAAATTAATTTAATATATGAAAAAATAATGATTATTAAGATAGTTTGATTTGCATTCTTAAAAAATAAATATTGAAAGATGAATATATTACGATAAACAAATCAACAAAGTAATTTGATACGACCTACACAAGATTGAATATTCATCGAAATCGATCGGTAATATATTCCTTTATAGCACGGCATAAACATGTTAAACCATCAACATATTAACACCTACAGCATAAAAATTTACACACTCAAATACCTTTTCTAGACGTAAACCGTTCGAAACGTGACTTACGACGATCGCAAAAATATTCGTAATGAAAAAATATAGGCGGCCTATTAGTCTTCGATGTAGGTTGGCTTGTCGGCACGTAGCACACACCACACATTGTCTACACACCTCCAATCATATCGAAGGACCCTATACATCAGAGGCTGTTGAGAGCCAAAGGTGGCCCCGCTCTTGGGCGAAGGTGGGCGGCTTGGCGTATTGGCTACTTAAGGATTCTCTGGCGCGGCACGTGACCACAATGCAGGATTATATCGTTATCTGCCTGCGAGGCTTCTCGTTACCGGCGAAATTGTGTGAAATGTATAAAATATGTTGTCCTGCATTATAAAACGCGCTCCTGACGAGCCAGAGGGATGTGCAAGCACACGTCGACGTGAGAAAAGGTCGAACATTTTATGAATATCGAACAGATGAAACCGCGAGAAGACGTGCGAAGGTGTAGATTTCACAAGTGATGCAATATAGATTTATCGTTGAATCTTCGAATATTTTTTTTAAAGAAATCGTTTATCATTATATAAAACTTTTATTATTTTTATTATTATTATTATTATTATTATTATTATAGTACTAATAATACAATTGATGTTTCCTTTTCCGTAGGCATTTGATCCAAATCGGCGGTCAATCATTTCCTAAACACAAAACACCACAATGAATAGGTGTGGAAAGAGCAACGGCTTTCATATCGAATGGCTGCGATTCAGATCACGTCCAACAACCGGCAAAGGAGCACCACCTTCCTACCCTCCGCAAAGAAATCCTGGGGCATATTAATGGTGCGCAACACCTGACCGATCCGGAATAGCAATAATACATCCTTACGTCTCCTTCGGAAGACTCACCCCACACTAAATTCGAATCGCCGGCGGGAAAACGCCGCTCCTGAGGACCCCGGGACTGAGGGGTGCCCTCGTAGGCCTGTCGGTGATATTTAATAATTTATTGGAATGGAAGGAAGAAAGGTAAATCGCAGGCACGTGTGGTGTGTATGTGGAAGGCGTATTCGTTGCAAACACACCGAGGAATCGGAGCGTTATGTTCGAAGGTGATTTATCCACGATCGGTTATGCCATGGGGTATAGAGGGCTCACCCCATTGTGGGGTCGAATCCGTAAGTCACGAAAGTGCCTTTAGAATAACTTCTTTTCACTTCAAAGGACCACCTGCTCCAAGATAAAGTATATTCGGAGTTCATGCATGGTTAACACGGCGGAATCGTAATAGTCTGAAAAGGCTTCGTACGCGTTGCTTCGCAGAAATCCTACATTTTTTATCACCCAAATCTGCATGTGATGATTTATTTTAGTTTCGAGCTGTGTAAATCTCAATTTGAAACTGCATGTGAGTGGAGCTCAATGTTATGTTCACCTGCAGTCATGTGCATATTTTACGATTGAGTTATTCTATTGTAAAAATATTCAGTAAATAGAAAGATCAACATCTTCATAATGCAATTGACAAAAAAACTTGGAAAATATTTGAAATTTTCGAGCAAGCCAATACGCGAATGCATTCTGCGACTGTATCGGAAGCAGCGACATATTTCAGAGTTGACTTTCGCGGACATGGAAAGGGAAGCTTTAGAGCTTTTGGGGTCGACTCCGGAGGTGAGTGTATGCTTATTCCAGGGTTCATCTCCCGTAAGAGGTCATAAATCTTAGCGACGGTGGCTTTTCGGCATGTCCTTCGTGTGTGTGTCTCTTGGCCTTTTTTGCTGGTGACTCTTCCAGACGTGGCTGTTTTCCCTAAAACTAAACACTTTTGCGCATACAAAAGCGACCCGCACTGTGTATAGTATATACTCCCGCATGTACGTGTGCTTCTTTCTTTAACGAAATGAATACGTTCTAAGGTTGTTTTGCTGGAAGCTGGTATATGAGATCGCGTGTTATTTATTCGCCGACCGGTAAAGCGACGTACCACATTATTTATTGCCGGAGCAAAAATTTAGAACGGCAAAAAATTCGGTTGTACACTCTATGTTTACATTTTCATATCAAATACTTTAAAGTGACGGAATAATCTTGTCAAATACAAATAATGAATTTTATACTAATTAATATTATTTTAAATTTGATTTCAATTGAGTCTTTTTATACCATAATCAAAAATCAAACAAATAATCATCTCAAATCAAACTTCAAATATTCACGCAACTCCAAATCAAATTGACAAATCTACAAACTTTTCCCTTCCACCACCCTAATCCATAACGAAAACATCCAAATAACACCGCGCTAATCGGCATGCGAATATCCAGATATTCTGTTTACAAACGCGCCGGTAATGGACGATTGTTTTATATTGCGCGGCACGGTCGTATTGGTAAAGCAATTCGAAAACGTATGGAAGCGCACGTCGTGAGCTATGTAAATAAACAGCTTTAGTGGCGAAAATAAACCGTCGGGGGTATGGTGTAGGTTGCAGGGGATGGAGATGGTGTTTGCGCCGTTCAACCCCTACCGTCCATGGTTTATTGTTTATGTGGCGGCACCGATGCGGAATCGCGGTACCTGGCCGATATCATGTGCTTGAAAAAAATTCGGTATTTTGTTGTCTTATGTAAAAAAAATAGAAGGATGTACATTTAGATTATCCATTATATACGATTTTTCTTGAAAATTTGAGGAAAATCGCAAAAATTCGTTTAATTTTCAATGTTATTTATCTTTTTATCATATAAAATCTACTTAAGATAAGATGATAAAAATAACACAACACATTAATATTTATTATGAAACTCAAAATATATTTAAAAAAAAAAACTGTTATTATTTGAATTTCCTTAACAATCTTTAATTTCGTGTACAATACAAAACGACCAGATGATGTTGAGGTCGAGTTTTGCACTACAGACACACTCCCCGTGAAAACGTAACGAAAGTGAGGGGTGGCGTCAGGTAAACAGCGGCGCCGTCGGCCCGCCGTGGCGCCGACGCCCCCCGGGGGCCCCCAACGGCGCCGCCCCCCGCGCCCCCAACGCATTAGCACCCCCCGATACACGACGCAAGGCCGATTGTTGGGGATTCTGCAGAAGCCGAACAAAGTGCACAGCAAATTTTTGCACTGACTCAACCACGCGAATTGCATAATTATATTATACAAATTTTCATTTGAAAATTTAAAATTTGATTATATGAAGTGTAATGTCGGATAGATTTTTTCGTTCAAATTCTAAAAAATATATTTTGTATGTACGTATTGGCAGTCCGCAGTGTTTGTTGCGTCTGTAAAATTTTATTTGTTAACAGCATTTACCTTCGGAAAACAAGTCATTGTCAATCTGTAAACTGCCTCGTGCAATCGAAACGCATCGAAAAATGTTCTACACAGACGAAACTCGAAAATAGCACGCGACCGAAATTAATGAAAAATGTAAATATCCGCCGCGTTCATTTCCACATATAAAAATATCGATAACCAAAACAAAAAATAATAACATAAAGCAAACGGAGAAAAACCGTCTAGCGCTCGCGAGCCGTAAAATCAAAATAGGCTGAATTTTCAACGGCGCACCATTAATCCGTGTTCCTCGAGTCATCAAAACAAATTACCATATCATAAACACGACTTCCATCACTTTTTTTCGGTCCGCCGTTTGACCGATGCCCACGGTTAAATCCGCTCACCTACATAGTGAAAAATCGCCGAAAAACGACCGCAACACAATTCCCCGCGCTTTTTGTGGACTTATGTGACGGATATTTTGGATCGGTTCGACTGTACCACTCCATTAAACGTCAATGGCCCCCCTGACTCTTGTATACGGTTTCGCGCTGATTTGTTTGCTCCGGGGGTATTCAGTTGCAGCCGGTCAGCTGGCGCTAAACTGGCGCTGAAAATCAACATTGTATTTTGGAAAATTCTGATGGAAACGTATAAATTAGATTTCGAATGTATCAATATTTTGACGTGCTTTTAAAAAATATAAAAAAATGTTTGAAACCTAAAGAACATTAATTATTACACGAAATCATATTGACAGTTTTCTTAAATGCACCAATTCCTACTAATAACTAGAGTTAAATAACAAATGAGATTTTTTTGAATGAACGGAATTGTTTACTAGTGATAAATTGACAAGATATTACTTTCTACATATACAAAAATTGCCAAAATTTTATCAGTATATATTGAAGCGAAATCTATACACATCACTAGAACTATAATATATATCAAAAAATAAAAAAATATACTTTCATCTGAAAAAGTTTGAAAATCTCATGTATATCAGCGACCGGTCCGTTTATCAATCCGCTTCCAAATTCACCTGTGTATGGTGTTGTGTTTCCATGTTATATTTGTTAGTTGAAACTACAGGGCCATGTGTTACTGATCAAGGTGAGACCATCACGTGCTTCTACTTTATATCCACCGGATGGACACGTGGATTGATACCGATCCTGTATATAACATTAAACCGGCGTTAACGGTGTGTTTTTAAAAGGGGGCGTTTCCGATTACTCTGATGTCGTGAAAAAATGATGTATGTATGTGTAAATCGAACGCGTGATAATTGTGTGGTTAATCGTAATAAAGGTATGACGTATATATATGTAAATCGAACGCATGATAATTGTGTGGTTAATCGTAATAAAGGTAATATTTTAGTGTATGAAATTTGAGTAATTTTCAGGAATGATCATATAAAAGATAATAATGTAAACGTAATAAAAAAAATCATGAATGAGCTCGTTGATATGTTTATGAATAGAACAAAAAATGTGTCAAAAAATATGCAAATGAACAAATCATTTTGAAATGAAACACAGTAAAAAAAAATAATCAAAAATTTTATGTCAAAAAGCTTTTACTAAATTTCATAACACTCTTGCATATGATTTATTGATATTGATAAAGTGTGCATGATATAAAATGACTGACAAATTAATAATAAAACATATTATTTATGATATCGTTAAGATTTAGAAAAAAATTGTTTAAGTTTGAAATAACTTTCAATATAAAACGGAACAAGTTGAAATTTCTTGTATCGAAAAATATATTATACACGCACACATATTTTATATATGAAAATGGCGCTTTTACGATGGCACTAATGTTTTTCTTCTAGGTAACTTTTACGGGTTTTATTCGATTCATAAAAGTGTTTATTAAAATGAAACAATTTTTATGCCGCCATTAACATCACTTTATGTAACTATCGTGCCAATAACATTATCCAGTTCGCAAATGCGAATACCAAACACTACATAATATAACGCCGGATCTATTCTTATTGGGGCACAGGTATTCTCACGTTTTGCTATTTTTGAGTCGTTGCCGTCATGACAATAAAACCGCTTTACTGTTTCGCATTTTCGACAATCCGTACGCGACGGATATAAATAAAGTTACGCAATGAAACTCGGGGGGAATGTTTACGATACTTTTTTACGGCGCGTTTATATGAAATTGATTCGAACTTCTGCGGAAAGAGCCCTATCTTATCAATTACTGCACTTTTTACGTTTATTTTAATAAAATAATCAATTGATTGTTACGTGGGTTGCATTTGCCGAGGGCGGTCGCGGTTTAACTGCTGAGCTGAAAACTTTTTAATCCTCTTACGTTCGGGTGGCTCATTGCTGGAGCATTACGCCAAATTGATTGCGCTCGCAACATAATGAAAACGCAATTCAACCAGTAAATTAAACAAACAGGTGAGTCTAATCGAAATTGTTTCAATTCACCGTATAAACATCATAGAATTATCTATTCAATATATCCATTCAATCTACCGTATAATGAAAATTTAAACGATATTCTGAAAAAAAAATCTAGAAATTAGCCGAGTTTCCTTTATAATTTGTGATTCTCTATAGCCCTCGTTTCTGTGATTGCTCGTACTGAATTTTATCTGGGCTTTTATGTAGGTGTGAGTGAAATTTCTTAATTAAAAAGTTTCATCAAAAGGTGGAGTAGAAGTGTCGTGAGGTGTCGTTGGAGGAAGAAAGACAAACTTCCATTGGGCGTGAAAGAAAAAATGGGAGGAAATGAAGGTGGAAAAAGGAAAACTAAGAAAGAAGGTGGACTGTGAGAAAAATATTATGAAAGGGCACTTTCTCGAATGGCGAAGAAAAATCTTTGGCAATTTATTATGGGGGCTCTCTAAGCACTTCCCTGGGAAAACTTCAGCTAATTAAAAAACTACTTCGTGCAAATTCATTGAAATAAACTCTTTAGTATAAGTGATTACAAAATTAGAATAATAAAATAATAGGAAATATATTTAGCTTGTTCTAGCTTTTAAATAGAAACGAATGAACGATTTCCGAGTCATATAAAATACTATATTATATTTGAACACAGAAATCTTTGCTGTTTATATTCAAATATAGGTTATTATTTTTTATAAATATAAAGCAAAAAAGAAAAACTGAAACAACTTTTTGAGAATTTAAAATAATTTGTGAAAAATATAATTACTGTAAAAATCGTAAAGAATGACTCGACAGAACACCTTTGCAGAAAAAAATATAAAAGTTCGTCCCCTTTTTGTTTTTGACGCGACCTGAAAAGCTTTCTAATTTTTTCAACGACTAAGGAAATTAATTTTTCACTCAAAATAAAATCGAGAGGAATCGATGTGCAAACAGATATTCCATTACGAAAATCCAAATTTCACAAATGAGTAATAACACATAAACGCTTTCATTTAATATCATAAATTATACTAATATAATACATATTATATTAACAGTAACACTTCGAAAATAACTTACATCGATTATGACCATAATACTATTTATCTAAAGAACAATAAACAAAAATTAAATACGTACTAGATTAAAACCGAGCGAAAATTCCTTCACACGAACCGAACCACCGACAACAAAAGCGACATAAAAATCGACCTCGCACGCAAAACTGGGGTCGTACCGGGGCTGATGCACAATTTAATCCCACAGGAGTGATCGGGATGGACGTATCTATAATAAAATCAGTTCAGATGCGATCACGCTACCTGTCGTCCTAATATGAATAACGTGACGGGCCCGACAGGTGGGGAATATGCCCCTGGGGCCGACGTGTAAAACAACCCCCATCCCTTATGGCTAGAACATGGATTTTCAACATTGTATGTATAGACAATAAAGTCAAATATAAGCGGTGTTTTATTGAAAGTTATTTTGTTTTTAAATTTGTTGAAAAATAATGTGAATACTATAATTTTAAATTGATTGATGTATATGAACTTTTGTAGTTTAAAATCATTTAAATGATTTTTTCATATAAGCTTTACAAATCATTCAATTATAATTGCTGATATATTCTTGTTATGTATTGATAGCAAGTTATGTTAAAATAGTTTCAGCAAGGTGAACGGGATGATTATATCAATCAATCAAGATGGATATATTAAACAATTACAACAAATCTTATCGAGTATATACATATTATATTATTCGAATTTCCCGTAACATAATATACAAAGTTGATTTCAGATATGTTGGACATCACTGAACCGAGGGGATCCGATACCGTCGAAGGGTGAAAACCCTTCAGGTACCCGAAAGAAAATCGACCTCTACGTTGAAACATATTCGATCGAAATTGCAATTTGCAACAATTGAAACCCAATTCACAGCCCATCAACAAAACTCCAACAACGTACTCAATCTACGCCCACGACAAAACCGCACCGTCCCAAGACCGAACACACGCCAAAAATTACACAATCATAATTCACGAAGCGCCTATCGCAAATCCAACACCTTTTCATTTTTCTCACACGCCGCATAAATCATCCGATGTGACTCGCACGTGCGCACCGACACGTGCGCGCTTCCCGCACAAGAACAACCCGTAACATTACAACCCCGCCAATCACCGAACCATTCATTCCTTTATGCGAAGACAGAGCGCTTAAGCCTCAGTTTTCCACCCACACATGGACGGTAGACGGCGAGGCAGGTACGGCAATGAATCATGCACCTCACAATGGAGGAACGATCCTGAATCTTCGACGTTGGGGCGCGCTCATCCTCGTTCCTGATATGATAATCAATCGTTCATAAAACATCGCGTTGATAAGCTCAGGGACGGCGAAGATGTGTATTTTTTAATGAAATTTATATTGTGTAAAGATTATGCGTTGATAACGCTTATAAAATTTTTGAAGTAATGTCTATTTTAGAATAAGATCTATTATTTTTTTTTTTTTGATGAAGGTTCAATATTTTTTCAATGCATAATATTAAAAAGGTAACTATCATAAATTGAAATCTCGTGGACCATTATTTTTAAAGGATAAATACGTTTATAATTATCAGATAATTTCTATTTTATTTATATGTTATGTATCCATTTAATAATCGAATGGGAGTCCATTTATCCGCATGTTACATGCACTCTACTCTATGGTAGCTTCCTGAAAATGAATTTAATACAATAAAATTATAAATGGCTTATTTAAATGAAACGAAATCGTAAATTATTATTTAATCAAAACAAAATCTTTAAATTTTAAATCTTCAACTCGTGAATAATTTTTGAATTTAATTCAATATGAAGGTAGAAATTTTTATTTCAAATTAAGAATTTCTTAGAAAATCGATAAAATGATGGTTAATCAACGAAACATGGTACACGATCACATTCATGTATCAATCACATCTTATATTTTTCAGTTTAAATGATCAATAAAACTCAGTGCACTTAATAGAAAAAATCAAAATATAGAAAATCCGAGTTATCAAAAAACCACAGAAATACAAAATAACAAAAGCGTATCCAAAATATTCAAAAAGAAAATTCTTAAGCCGCCACTGAGTTCGCTATCCATTCTCGTTGTTCCTTCACCTACATATATACACACACGTACGGGAAGCGAATTCTTACGCTTGGACGAGCTTTCACTAAAGGTGGGTCCCGCGGCAGGAAAGGTTGTTACGGCGCCATAAACCCGCGTCGGCAACCCCACCATACAGACACAACCCCAAATCGACACCCCGGAGGTGCGAACCGCGAATCATCGATCCCGAGTTTTCATATTCGATATCGGCAACGAGAAAGCTTCGGCTCCATACGGTAGACGTCGAAAGAATTGGCAAAGATTCGGAAATAAACTTGACGATTTCAATATGTGCAAACATCGATGGATACTCCCCTCAGAAGATAATGATTTGACTGAATATTAAACAATGCGTAAGGTGATCGATGTTTATACGAATAAATATGCATCATAGACTTGAGAAAATTTTATGATCTCGGAAGTAAATTTTTCTTATATAAAAAAATCCCCTATATATAATAGCGGATTTCTGTGTGTGTGTGTTCGTTTGTTCGTTCGTGTGTTCGTTCGTGTGTTCGTTCGTTGGATGACGATCGCGACTTTTTCGCGAATATGGTCTTTATATGCATATACAGTAAACGTCTATAATATGATGCTTATTACTTACTGCCTCTGTCTTTGCCTATATGTCATAATTGTGACAATAATAAATGAACTGGTTTTATTAATTAAATATTAGATATTCAAATAGAGCACGGGCATCAAGTATTCGATGTTACTACTAGCTTTGCCATTCCAATTTAGCCTGTATGCCCATTAAAATAACGGTTATAATCACTATTTACATCATTCTCGAGCTCGGAAATCGCGAGCTTTAACTTTAGTCTTTATGGTCATTATAATAACGGCTATGATCGCGATAATAAACAAAATAATTGTTGATTATATATAGGGGATATTATTCCGAATTGGATGAAGCGATTGATACTC
>JAOXNN020000043.1:2180988-2192712 GCA_028571205.2 Hydropsyche betteni | reverse complement strand
AGCGAAACCCTTTGGCGATAATTAAATATTTTCACATTTTATCGTTTTCCGTTTCTTAACAAATTTCATTTTATTTTGTTTATTTTAATTAAAAACATTGACATTATATTGTGTTATCAATATAATTCTTCAAACTCTGCATATTCACAGCCGATGTTATTAACATTGGGTCTATAATATAATAAAATAAAATAAAAAAAATTCGTTAATATGATAGGTTAAAATTCGGAATACACAGCAGGAAAAATGCGTTAATTCGGAAAATCCTCCCGCGGAAAAACCCACATAAACATTTTTATCCCGCGAAACAATGCGACCGCGTACCCATGTAACGAAATAACGTGGCAATTTATTACATTTATAAATTTGTCGAAGCATTCCAAACGGTGGCGCGCGCGCAGGTATGCGCACCTCCCGCTCGACCAGAGGTGTGCTCCAGTGGATGGGGCCCTCGAAACGGTGAGGATGCATTAATCATGTGTCAGGCAATGAGCATTCCATGGCCGGAAGCGTGGAAAACACCGTGGACGGGTCTCTTGTGTTATGGGTGTCGGGAAAAAGCGGAAATTTGTCTTGTCTGAATACGTTTTTTTTTTTAGTGAGATTTGTCTAGTTTCGGGACTGGTTAATATTGAAAATTTGTCTGATTTTAGTTAGTTGCAATTTTTAAATTTAGATAACAAAAATTGTATTATATATCAAAAATAAAACATCGAATAAATCACGCATAACAATTAAGCAAAATCAAAATCCAATCGCACCACTCCCGACCTAAACAAACACAAACCCATAAACAAAAACGCAACAAATCCACGGACAAACCCTTCCCATACATCTCGCAGTCCGGATGAATAATTCATGTCCTCGACGAGGCCTAAAGAGCGTTTTAATAATTGTACAACCACGCAGATCCGTCGAGTGTTAAACGCAGAGCGGCAGATGGTGTTGCGCATGGGGAAACTCGCTCATCCGTAACATTATCCATGCATCACGCGGTGGCTGCAAGCCATGACCTGCTGGACCACCCTCCCCGTGGTGGCATGGGGATGATGAGGCCATCCTCCACCATCAGGTCGAAGAGGAGGCCGTAAATCAAGAGCCTTTGCCGTACGTCCAATGCAGATCGGCTGTGGAGCGTCGCCAGGTGGAAAATGCATTCTGTCATAGGTGTTTCCGATACTGTCTGTGTCGATATGAGGTCGTAGTTGTTTGTTTAAATATTATTAGATGTTTTTATTCGATTGATGTTGAAGATAATTAGATTTTTGATTCATTTTATTAAATGTCATAACAAAATAAATATGGTTTTAATCAATCGTTCTAAAAGGAAAATCACATATCGTACAATTATTCACGGACCAAATCCGTCAATAGCATCGACCAAAAAAAAAATGCATTATGCGTCAACCGTGCATACATAATATATATGCAACGGTGTCGCTCTAAATCAGCCAGCAATTAATTGCGAAGCGCTCGTAATCCATCTTGTTGACAAGTGGACACCGGCTTGATCCACCGGGAGGCCTTCGAGGTGGTTCCATTCACGGCTTATGGGGGATGGGTTATGGGTTTCGGGATGTCGATGCCGTCCCACCTGTCCACCCTGGAAAGCTTCTGCGGTAGCTGACACCGACGCCATCAATATTTGTTACACATCGCCTCTTTTCTGCCGACAAGAACGACGAAATTGAATTTCGACGACACACACCGGTGATTAATGGGTCCATAATGCAGTTATGAGGCGTGCGCTTTCGCTGTGTTTCGAATTTCAAAGGGGCGATCGAATTTTAGTACCATTTTTCAGCGGTGATTAAATCCAAGCGATGAACAGTTGCGTAAAATATAAATATACATTTCGTTCAAATAAATTTATCGCTTTTAAATTAAACACACTCAAAGTCATAAATCCAATAATAAAACTAAACAATAAAATCTTTCGAATATCAAAAAGTGAAATAGAGCATCACACAAGGAAAATCTCAAACAAAAGACCACTTTAGAACACAACTGACCATCGAAAGTGCCAACGCTCGGATCATAAGCGACGTGAACTAACGAGCGCCATGCCGCTCTCATAAAATTGAACGTTGATGAATCGCCAGGCAGATCAAAAGCGTTCCAAGCATGCAAGAACAATCCACCTATTCTGTATTCTTCCCCGTGTCCAGGTCGCGGTCCATCGGCCGCCACAATGGCTAATTATAAGCAGGACATAAATCACGGTCGGATAATGCTCACCTCGCGAACTTTGATGTCGTCTTGGAGTTAAACGGCCTGTCGGCTCGGTCCAGCAAATTGGTCTCTGGTCTGCTGCTGCTCCTCGACATTACTATTTCGCGAATTGATCATCCGCGACAGTGTCTATTTGCATCGTAGAATGCGATTTTAATTGTTCGTCGTCGGGTAACGAGGTCCGCGCTCGGGAATTCGTCATAGTCAAGCGTGGAATGGATCGTTGTTAAATACAAACGGTCGTTTGTATCCTTCGGAAATTCTTGTTGATTCGAAAGTGATCGAGAACGATTGCCGGGGTTATATTACAATAATTTGATTGTTGAAAGATTTCGAGTTCCAAAAAAATTAAATACGCATATGGTTAAAAGACAAGGTTCATTCTTCAGACGAAAATATTTATATCCATTAAAGATATTTTTGATACTAAATAAAATATTCTTTTGAATCGGACTGATGTTGATAAATATCCTTTGAAAAGGGATAAAAAATCATGTAAAGCTTTAACGTGTACCAAACATTTGTACGGATTGATCAAACTACAGGTTATAAATCGAGATCAAAACGTTTATGATCCTGCACATGCATAGGTATAATATGCGAAGCGGCAATAAATACGCGCGAAATAAACTATTACGTTTTACGACGCATTACTCTATGAAAAACAAACAATTTCACTTGCACTTTGAGCATAAGGCCAAAGTAAATACATAACATCATTTATAACGGATCACTAGAGGAAAATATTTATCAACATTTTCTCGCCCATATGATATATTAATTCTACCAATTCGGATAATAAAAAACTTAACAAACATCCATATATAAATTATACATTTAGATATCAATTTTTATAGACATTTATGATATTTTTCCTCGAAAAAAATTAATCGAATTTCCTCATTCGAAACCTCGATTAATCGAAAAACCACACCGTAATAAATCACGCAATCGCAATTTGTATGATTAAAAGTATGCAAACGACAGACGTCGTGTGACGCAAGGTGTGTTTCAGTATGTGGAAGCTGGCAGCCGGTCAGCTCGCCGCCCCATGTAACACCTGAAATAACAAATTGCAACCGATGGCGGCAAACACCACCGGATATTTTCAGCGCTTCCGATCGCTTTCAACGACCACTTTCATCTCTGGTCCAGAACGTCTATTCCATGGGGAACGGGAATGCCAGACGCCGAAAGGGGACTCCATGGTCGCGAGGAAGGTGTGTCGCATACATGCTCAATTTTCGTATAAAGGATTAATGAGAATCGTACTAGGTTTTTTTTTTGATAAAAATTTTCATAGTTAATTTAGGTTTAAATTTTTTTGAGTTTTTGATTGGATGGTGGCTTGTGGTGTTTGATGTATATGAAATTATGTATTATGAAAATTGATGTCGCGTTGAACACCACTGACATACCCTATAAAAAATAAACTGAAAATAGATCGCCTCACACCTGGATTACGTTTCGAAAACTGTGACGACGGGATGTGTGGTTAGTGAAGATGATTTCTGTAAACGAAATCACGAGAAAGTGTGGGTGTAAAGGAAACTCCATAGATTTTATGATGCTAGATATAACTCGAAACCTTAAAAAAAACTATATATTATTAATTTCATCGACTCTTGAAAAATTGAAAAAAAATATTTTTTCAACAATAATTAACTAATTAATTGTGAATAAAAAAATGATTGAATACCAAAATTATAATTACAATTAGATAATTTTGAAACTTCCGCCAATTGAATTAGCCCTACTTAAAATTTTCCGCGATGCTTTTCAGCATTTCAGTGTTGTTGTGATCGATTCAGCTGCGTTTCTCGTGTTTCGATAATGGATGTCGTAATAAAACCAACTGAAACGTCTGTCGCTAACGAAAATAAAACCAGAGACGTCAATCAATGCGGTCAATACGGACGCAGACGCCGACGCCAGGTGCCATTTCGATTTATAATAATAAAATAATTCGAAAAAACACATTATATTTGTTATTGTAATAAATTCGACGGTTACTGCAGCGATAAATAAATATGTGAAATTAAATAAAAATCGCAAATGAAGGTGATGAAAACCGTTATCAAATATAACCCGAAATGAAAAGCGCTTATCGGATTTGTATAGTTGAAAAAATTCAAAGATCTATCGATTTCAATACTTATGTTTATTCTAGAAAACCGCACAAAGAGTAAATACGAAAAATGAAATGCGCATCAAGATTAAATTGGATCACGGTAAAAATATGTGATACGGCAACCTTTACCCGTATTATAAATATTTACATTCGCTCCATAAGGTCAATATGATGTTCTTTTCAAAACAAACGTATACGAAAACATCATCGCCGAAATCATTACCGAATATTATTTCAATACTAGCCAAAATTTTCGCCAAAATAGTAAAACGATCCATCGGTTCGTCTAATAAGGTTTTTGCAAATTAGAAAATAGCACCAAGAAAGTACGGCTACACATGTAAACAAATGTAACAACCGAAATAGATCACGCTTAATCTCATAATTGCGACACGATGGCGTCGTTTGATGCGAAAACATTTATCTGTCGTCCGATTGACCTACATGTCGAATTACGTTTGTAAAAATTCAAACTTCAAAGCGAAATAATGTCGTTAAAAAAATTGATTTGATGCGGTCGATTGAAAGAAATATGTGTTTATGAAGGTGGGTATGATATTATTAAAATACGATGTTATTCTAAGAAAGTTGAATCAAACAATCAATTATTCGCATTAAAACCTCATTGCGTAGTATTATTGAGGAAGAAATATATGTTTATTTCAACAATTAGAATGAATGTAACCTCTAAATCATATTTTATACGATGATTGCTATAACCTCGGGGTCATAGTGACGAAAAATTTACGTGACATCAATAATTAACGACGAAGCCGAAACAAAGAAAATAAGGAAATATTTTTATGAGAAATATGATAATAATATTTCGTAAGACAAAATTTAATTTTCCTTAGTATTATTGATTTATAAAAGCAGATTTGATATCGATAAATATCGAATAAGACAGAACTTCATTCGAAAATTTCAATCACATATCTACAATAAAAAAAACATTTCTAAAACCCGAGAAATTAGTCGAATATCCCCATAGAAACGGAAGCGGCAAACTGTAAATACCTGAAGCGTACCGGCACGTTTTGGAATGGCACCGCACCCACTCACGAAGGTATTTCGAGTGCAGGGTCGGAATGCCCTTAAAAATGCAATGTGCACCTCTGGTGCTCTATTTTAAGAGCGTCTAACCCTCGCTCTTCTTCCAGACTTAATTTGCACCTCAAAACCGAAGCACGTGCGGCTCCCTTTTGTAACGCACATAAACCGTCGACGGACTCATTGTTTTAAAATTAACGCCCTCGAACCCTTCGGGACGAAATTAGCGCTCTTTCGCTCGTACGTTGTGTTTTTCCAATCGTTTTTCTGGTGTGGTGCGTGAGCGAAGGTGTGTGGATATATGCCGATTTATATATGTATGGTGGATTCATAACGACATCTATGAGAGAGTAGTGTAGCACGATGTTGCGAGGTTGAAAAGTGAATGGCCAATTTTCACCATGCCCAGAAAGCGTTGAGAAAGAGGAAACGAGGTTTTCTCACGTTGGCTCAGTGCCTTAGGGACCATTGCAAAGCTCGTATTCATTTAAGTAACGTTTAGAAGCGTCTTTGAGACTATGGTTATAACAAGATACAGACTACCTGAAACGCGATTTTTAACCCTCAAAAGGAAATAATTTAAGTTTATAAAATCAAAAAATCGTCACGTTTTTCATTAAAAAAACTTACCTGAATATATAAACGATGTGTAGTGTATAGCGCAAAATAAATAAAAAACTCACTTTAAAAAAAATATGAACAAAACGAATAAATGTAGGTATTCAAAAATAAACAGCAATAATTTCAAAATAACGACACGAAAATCGCAAAATCATTTTATATTTTTGATACAAATACGCTATCGATAAAAAAAATTATTTTTATAAAAAAACATGACCCGAAAACAAATCATTCCAATTCATTTTCCAAATCTCGACGGCACCGTTTTATTAATAAATCTCACGCGATCTCGGATACAAACCGCTCTATCATAAACGATATTTCAAACATCAAAACATTTTGATTCAAAAACACAGCACACCCGAATATTTTAATCTCGATTAATTACCCTTCAACGCTAATTTGACGGATTGACAAAGCACCCGAAAATCGCGCATAAAACAAAATAAAACCGCGCAAGCCCAAACAAACCGCGCACCTATCTCCAGCCATCATCGCGATAAATCAACCCGCGATATCGCGAGATACCCACACCCAGATGACGATGATAACGGTGATAATGGCGATGGTGATGTATGGCATCCCTCACCTGTTGGACCCGGTCCAGCCGCCGACAAAGAAGCTGGGCCAGAAATACGCACGTGCGAGTTTTGTTCTCCTGCTTCTTCCGTGGAAGGAATAACGCAAATAGCACCGAGAGGTGAACGCTCACCGGTCGTGGTGGGTTTAAGTGTTGAGGGCGTTTTTATCGTTCGATGTATTGTCGGGTGTTAAAAATATGCCGCTTTCCCCTTTCGTTTGATTTTTTTTTGGGATCGAGAGGATTCGAGACGTGCGAGTCGTGTTTGTGAGCTTGATAGTTGAAAGAATTGAAGTGTGGATGTGGCTAGTGGGTTTTTTTTTTTTTTAGTGATATTCGACTTTTTTAGTTTTGAAATACAAAATATAATTTGTGTTCATATGAAAATTTCATAATGTGGCATAAATTATCAGTGTTTTTTTTATAATAATCCAAAAATTTCGCCTTAACCAAATTAGGTGCTTGTTTCACTGCGAAAATTTTTGATAAGAAATTTATATTATTAACAAGATCTAAATTCAATATTATATTTCTGAAAATTTTTTGTTGAAAAAACCAAATTTTAAAGATTTTATTTTCATAAGAAAATCAAATTGATCGATTTTTTACTTTAATACAATTTAATATACACTCAAGTTTCTCTTTACACGGGAGATATGTTCCAGAGACTTATCGCGTAAAAATATTCATTATTTTAGTGATCATATAAAAAATTAAGATAAGTTCCATCAGTATATTAGTATCAGTATGTATGGAACTTCCGTCCAAATATACTATGAATATAAATATCCAAATATAACAAATTTCGCCATGTGAAATCATAAAAAAAAACTAGTCAAATTATGAAATTTTCATAAAACTATAATTATATACTGGTTTGATTCAGATTTTACCATTGTGGTATACCAATACTATTTTTTTTATTTTTACACCGTATTAAATTGAAAAAACAATGTAAAAAATAATCGGTTCTTTTTTATTGACCATGTTATTTCGAAACCGCGTAAAAATAGTTTTAAGTGTATATTCTTTAGATCTCCGAATGACAAAAGCATTTTTATATACCAAAAACGAAATTATCGATCATTATAAGATTAATTTTATGATAATCGCGGATTTCGTTACATTGATTTAATATAGGTCATTAAAGCAGTACAGTGTTGCCTATTAGCCGAAACTTGGCACCATTCAACACATTCAATACAATATGCAAAATATACAGATTATCTAGCAGCGGCGAGCGTTAAACGCGCTAATAATGAAACGGTCAATCAATATCGGATTCCTTTGGAAGGTTGACAAATCAATTGACGGTACAAGACAAACTACCGAATCTCGAATTGGAAAGCCAGCATCGACAAGCACGTAATAGTCAAACGGCGCAACTGTTCTAAAATTACGACTAAATCTTAGCCGAGTGAGATTTCAAACGGCGTGTGAGAACTGGCATAAGAAACAAGAAAACGTTTCCAGAACATTTGCGACCCAATGTTCGGTTGTAACTTTTGTATTCTGGAGTGCACGCGAGAGGTGTGCATCCAAATATAAACCGAGCATAGGTGGAAAAGCAAATCCAGACGTTACCATATGGTCAGACGGTAATGAAAAGGAAACACAAAGAATTCCTCTTTCGACGTCTGGGTGACGCGTGTGTATATATTTATATACTGAATTCGAATCAATTTATAGAGTGCATGTTTGAGAAATCGAACCCTTTTATAGTCTATTCGCTCGAGTAAATCTGTGTGAGAATTTATTGAAATTATTTATTGAAATTATATTTGAAAAATAGAAATTTTCAATTGAATATCATATGGAAATTAATAAAACTTATTTTGGTTTCGTAATATGACTTCACTCTATTAGAAGATACATTTTCTTACGCCAAAAAAAACGCAAAATTAGCAATCACACCTTAGACATCTCAAGTTCAAACATTACAAATCACCTTTGACTTGCCCTAGAAAAGACTGACAATACATCTCAGCATGATTTATAACCGCTCTCGGATTTCGTACAAAAGGTGGACACGAGTCAACACCTAGACGCCGAGAAGCAAAAATAGCGATGGACACAGGTCGACCAAAACATCCGGCGACAACGAACGTCCATTAAATATGAATGACAGCTTACATTCGCGCGGAATTTCCACTGAAGCGGGCTATTTGTATCTCATTACCCCCGAAATTTCGGGCGACCGAAAGAATGGAAGGTAGCGCAAGAACCGGTCGTCGTTTTCAATCGAGCGCGTCGGATTTGCGGCAAATGGGGGCCTCCAACCGATGGGGCTAAGCCCCACAGGCCAGAGACAAGCCAGACTCCTAAGGCCGAGCTAATCCCGGAGTAGATCCTTGCGATCCTATTAGCGCCGACTTAACGGCGAGCAATCAATATTGATGAAGCTATCCGCGTATGCTAATGTGATTTCGCTTGAGGGCATTAACTTGACTGCAAAAGCGAGCCTACCTGATCTGAGAAACGAAACAAGATTATGAATTGTGCTAATTACCTAATAATTTCAAAAAAATTATAAAATATTAAATATGATTGATGCAATCCCAAATTAGATGATGTATGCTTTCACCAAAAAAAAAATCCGGAAATGATTTCAAAACACGGCTGGATCTCTCGCATTCACTACACATGCTTGATTCGAATTTAAAATTCTTCACTCCGACGACATAAAAGCTAAACAATCGAGCCACGAATTAGTCAACTCGAGACGTGGGAGAGCGGAAACGTTCCAGCAATAAAGTGAATTGGGAAGGTATGTAGACTTTTTGCTACAGGGCGGTCATTAAGCGGACCGCTTCAAGATAAATAGGCCGTAGGGGGAGGTGGGTGATGCCGGTTTTGTGCATTTAGCCCGATGGACAAAAGTGCAGAATAACGAGATCGTAAATCGCGCTTTATTGTACGGTGTCTTGGATCGGTGTCGTTTTTGGCAAGGCAGACGGGCGCCGGCTGACCAGAAGAATGAATGACTCCCACGCCTTGGATCATCCGACCTTGATCCGATCTAACATAGATCGATATGGATCGAAAATATGTGAATCATATTTATGTGGAACAGGAAATGGAAGCTGTCGAAAAGTGGGCGTAGACGATGATTAATTATTTCTCAATAAATTTTACACAAATAATTTAAGAAAATTAATTATACTACGCAAATCTGTTTGGAATAAATAAGAGAGTTTTCACATACGGAAATATCGCTTTCGAATCTACGCAGCCACCCCTATCTATCGAACATGATTGAATTTCCCAGCAAAAAAATTGTCTCACCCCCAGCGAAGAGATGAAAAAAGAAGCACGGACGCGCAGTAAACTCAGAGATTTATGCGAAAGTGTTTTAGTTTCGCAGCCGGAGGGAAAACGCACGAGGAAAAAAAAGGAAAAAAAGAGAAGGATTCGCCCGAAAATAAAAAGTAAAAGTTCTGCCCGTTTTCGCTCTTAAGTGGAAAATACGCCTGTTAGGCAGGTAAGAGAACGGAATAAGTGGATTGGTTTCCCGGAGAGAGACGCTCGCAACCACCTCCCCAGTCGCCATGCCTTTGGGTGGTTCAAGGGACAGACTAAAGTGTATGCACGCGGAGCTTTAAATATGTCGCCGGCGGGAAAATAAAACGCGGAAGGAGTCTGACGATGAACGAAAAAAAAGGAAGAAAGTGGAAGACTCTTTACGAGCGTCCTCTACTTAGGCGGATGAGAGTGTTGCGCTCACCTCTATCCACTCGAGCTAAATCCGTCAGATTGGAGGGTGGCATTTAGTCGGATCCGAAGCCTTGGGTACATTATTGTAATTGGGTGCTTACCACCGCTCGCAGCCGGGATAAAGATGTCACCTGGATCGTGAAAGGATAGACGGATTTGGATGGATGGAGGTAATAACGCCGCAAAGATGAATGCCCTAATGTTATTGCATCGGAACGTGCGTGGGAACGGATCCCATTTTCCAGGAAGACAAACATCCCGTTCTTTGTGCCGATCGCGTGGGAGACGCAAACACACTCGTCGAACTGTTTATCGAAATTAAACAACGGATTTCGCTTTCGCAATACGATTCCTAGCCATCTAAAATGATTCAGATTGAACGTTGAACTGTCGCGTCGGATGATGCAGCACCTTTCATTTTACGTCGGACTGTTTACAGTAAAAGAACACTCGCATTTGTAGAGAATTCAATTTCATAGAAACTCGATTCCATGGCAATTAAGTGAGGAAAATGTCGTTAGCAATCTTTAGTATGCGAAATCGATTTTAAGTGGTCCAAGTATGTTGGCCACCGCGCACTTAAGTGCATACTTGGCAACTAGAGTCCAGATAAGAATTTGGCTCCACCTTTACACGCGGGGAGCTTCGATTATTCGACCGACTGATTTTCCGGTGTCAAACGATCTCAACATGGACAAAAATAATTTTTCTATTGACAAACATAATAGCTATAATAAAATTGAAAGATCAATTCATGCGAAAACTTAATAAATTCCGATTTATTTCCATACTTTTACGCTCGACTATTTCGAACTCGTTTTCACAACGGCCATCCAGAAAACGGGCCATTATGCACATGTATTAGCATCAAATTGCGCATTCGATAGACGTTTTGAACGTCAATAATAATTGTCGGCGACATGAAATTGCATAAAATTAATACGACGACGGTTTGGTGCAATGTCGAACGTTTTACTGCGCCCAAACACTAATGCCGTTTTATGTGCGATCGCGCGCCGCTAATCCGCATGGCGATTTATCGATTGCCGTCATCTGAAATATGTTCACGTTTCTACCTATGTGATGGAAAATTTGATGAAAGGTTTCCCCTCGAGTGCGATATTCGCTCTGGATAGATATGAAATTGTTTAGCGTTATTATTCTGCTACAATTAATAATAAATCGTGTACGTTTTTGGATCGGATGAAGTATTATATTTTGCGTTATTGAATCGACGGAAATGTTCTCGACTGAAGATAGCGGATGTATTCAATCATACGATGATTTTCAATGTTTGAAAATCCGATAAGCAAATGTGATGCAGAAATTTACAAAATCAATATCAATTCAATCGACCCCAATTTTATATTAGCGGATTCATTGCAGATATAGAGTT
>JAOXNN020000043.1:2129550-2160377 GCA_028571205.2 Hydropsyche betteni | reverse complement strand
TTTCTCTTTTGTTCCAATGTTATGCCAAATAATGTTTTATATTCCGAATCTTCTGGTACATAATCGTCATCTATCTATTGATTGAAAATAAATTAATTATTACCCTATTACAAAAGAAAAAATCAACGTTCACAAACAAAAATCGTACTTGTATTATACAATATTTTCCTCCTTTCTTCTTCTTTAGTATGGCAAGAGCATCATCAGAATATCCAGGAGCAATGATACCATCAGACACTTCCCTGGATATTATTTTGGCAGTTATCATATCACATTCATCAGATAGTGATATGAAATCGCCAAATGAACTCATTCTGTCAGCTCCTCTGGCTCTAGCATAAGCAGTTGCCAAAGGCGTAAGTTGATCAAACAAATCAGAAACCATACAAAGCGCAGCCTTAATAATAAGGTTTTTATTTTTAATCGAAATAATTAATTGATTATTTTTATGTTTAAAATTGTTTTAAATTTACTTGATGTTTATCTAAAGGTAGCCCTACGGCTGCACCGGCTGGAGAAACATGCTTAAAACTTGTAGCTGCTGGTAATCCTAATGCTGATTTTAATTCTTTCACAAGCTGCCAGCCATTTAATGCATCACAAAAGTTTATGAAGCCAGGAGATCCATTCAAAACAGTGAACGGAAGTTTTGCATTCGTTGTGAATACTTGAGCTGGGTTTTGATGCGGGTTTATACCTATAGATATAATAATTATTAAATTCTCCTATTATTAATTATAATAAGCGTATTTTAATATAATAATTCCAAAATACAAACCATATCTTAGTGTAAGCTGGGATTTTCCTGCAGAATATTGCTTGCGGAAATAATCTGATATTGCACAGTCATATTCTGCTGTGTGGGTAAAAGCTTTAAGAGCTAGCTCTTGCCTATTCATAAAAGAAGTTATTAAAAACACTCACAAAAAATATATACAGTTCTTACCATACAGAAAAAATTACCTTGTTTCTTTAGAAACTTCTTTAGTTGCAGAATTTTTAATTTCATTTATTATTCTATCATAATCTTCTGGATCGCACACAACAGTAACTCTTTCATGATTTTTAGCAGCAGCCCTTAGAAGAGTCACTCCGCCTATGTCAATATTTTCAACTGCATCTTCCACCTTGACATTATCTTGCGATATGGTTTTTACAAAAGGATACAGATTACATACTACTATACTGACATAAGAATAGTTCTGTTTGGACATATCATTTTTATCAGATTGGGTCAACCTGTAATAAATGATTAGAAAAATTCACACGTTTTAATTCAAATTACTATTTTTTCCATAATTGAAGTATAGTTAGTGAATTTCTGAAAAATTATTTTTTGAAAATTTGAGATAATAATTACCTCGCTAAAATACCAGCATGTACTGCTGGATGCAAAGTTTTCACACGTCCTTGAAGCAATTCAGGAGCTCCGGTTATTTCAGAAATATCCGTCACAGACAATCCTGCTTGTCTTAACGTAGAAGCTGTTCCTCCACTTCCGACTAATTTGAAACCGCAGTCTATTAAACTCTTTCCGAGGGGTAAAAGACCCTTTTTGTCGGAGACACTCAATATTGCTATAAATTACAAAATTAACAATTTTTGATTGTCAAATATAATATATTTATAATATAAATTATGAACAATAATCACCCAGATTTTGAGAAGACATGGCTCAAGATGAACTGGCTGTATTCAAAGCTGCACCTAAAATGAATATGGAAGTTACTTTTGCTGGCGTAGTTCTATCAATAGCTCGAAAGATATCACCCGTAACATAAAAATTGTATATAGTTCGAATAATATTGACGAAGAATTCGTGTAATCTATTTGAAAATAAAATTAATAAATAGGTTTTATCTATGTTGAGTAAGAAATTTTTCTTCATAAATATGGATGTTTATGAGCCGCTGCATCGTTGTTATTTATCTATTTATATATTATTATTTTAATGAATATACAAATTTGATCCAAACAAAATGAAGTAAACAAGAATATTGATTTACGAATGATGTAGGGTGGAATTTATATAAATAAAATTCATGGAATATATGAAAATTGTATGATTCTACTTAGAAACTAAGAAGAAAAAGTATGTCACTTTTGAATTCCTTAATTTTTCGTTAACTTTTATAATTGTATTAAATTTATGTAATAAATGGAGTATTTTCGACATGCCATGTGCGTGAGAACGAAATATTGATATTCCAAAAGTTAAATGCAAAAAACCGCAACGTACACGAAATAAACTAAAACTTTTTACAAACTTTATTTTGAGTAAAAATCACTATAAAAATTAAAGATGCGCAATGAAAGAGATAAAAGAATGTTAAATTTATTTGCAAACTCGCCAAAGTCAATGAATGTCGCGTCAATTGAACTAAATTGATAAACACTTACAACAAAACGAATGGCGCGACCTCCAACTTACCATGCGGATAGAACGGCCATAAAACCAAATTTCACGACCTATAAACGAATGATATCGAAAAATACGATCGTTCAATGCAGGTTGACTTCCACTCGATGTTATAATAATTTGCTGATCAATTTTGAAATGATAATGGTAAAGACACTGTTTATTTAGTGAAATTTTCATTATTGAAATTATTGAATTACTTTACTCTAGGACTATCAAATAGACAAATTATATCAAATTTTTTCTACAAAATAATTTAAATATTGTGGTGTTGTTTTTTTTATGATTTCTGAACTTATCTTAAAAGTATGCAGTGGCGGCTTTTTTTATTTAATTCCTTTGTAAATTCAATACATATTTTGATGACGTTTTCGTATTTTGTACATGAGAGCATACATACTATTTTTATTTTCATTGCTGCAGCTCCTACGCTACAAATTTTCACGAGCTGCCACTGAATGTTTGTTATTAATTTTAGGAACACATTATTTACAAATTTCTTATCTAAATATTGAAAAAGTTGAATATTTACTTTATTGGTATTTACTTAGATAAGGTATAAAAAAACTAATTAAATTTAAAAAAAAATATTTTATTTATAGTTCGGTTCATAAATATTTATTTGAGGATCTAAAATTAGAATAAATTGTTTGAAAATCTTAGAATTTTATACAAAAAAAAACACAATTTATTTATATTCGTGTTGAATAATATTAATTAATGGAAATCATAAACAAAAAAAAAAATAGAATTAAAGGAATACTGTATACACAAAAGTTATTTTGAAGTATTTACATTGTTCTTCCAGCTACAAAATATTAAATTCAACCAGTAAAATCTCTTGTTATCCTTTTCCTGTGTCGTTTGAAGAAGCCCAGATTTTTCAGTCTCATCAAAGAGGCTCTGACTATCAGAAGAAATTTGCTGTCACTTAAACTTTTTTATCCTATCCTGGCTCGATTCTTTGGATTTTTCAACAGTTATTTGTTCGTGTTTGCGAGCAATTCCATTTTGTTTTTGAGCAAATCTGAGACCTATTTCGCTTAGTCTCTTATGCTGATATGTTAAAGGTTCATGAAGTTTTGAATCACCTCGCTTATAAAAATCATTATAATCCAAACGGAATAACAAAAATTGCAAACTAGATTCATTTTGCAATGCCAATTTCAATAAAAATGTTTTCACATGCCCTCTGAAATTAATTAAGAACTATAGAATGGTGACGAAAAATAAGAATAATAAAATATGCACAAAGTATACCTGTATGCTCTAGATAAAACGTTAAAGTCAGCTTTTTTCTCATTCAAATATTGCAAAAATATTTTTTTATCTTTTTCATTTTTTTGCTCTTCTTCTGCTGTAATGCCATATTGACCTAAAATAATAAAATAATTTAAAATATTATAGAATAAAAACAACAAAATAATTTTAAAACTAATACAATAATTTACCAATACGTCCTCTTTCTTCTTTGAGTTTTTCTATATTTTTTCGTCTATCAGATTCTTCTGATATTTTTGAATATAAATTTGTCTCAAAATGTCGCAGTGATAGAATTTCATCATAAACGTTCCCTAGATATGTTTGCAATTGCTAAAAAGCAAATTAAAATAAGTATGCAAATATTATGTATCAATAATTAATCAAAGTAAAAAATTTACCTTAGTAGTATCATCTAAAAGAGCTCCCGCAGTAACTGCCGATAAAAATTGACGATGAGCAGACAAAAGTTGATCTAATGCATGTGATTTGCGAGCTCCAGTAGATAAACGTTGCCAAGCACATTCTATCACAACAAATAAAGCATATTGCAATTCTTTCACGAGATGTACCATTTCAGAACGCAAAGCATGAAGTCTTCGAAGTAAGGGCATAACTTCTGTAATAATAAAACTACGGTAAATAATGTTAATTTCAAAATAAAAAATAACATTAGAATATTGTACGACCTCTCATTTTTGAAAATGTTTTGTATTCGATAGTATGCTGTTTCCACATTTGAGCAAGAGTGTATTCCATACGTTTCGCCCTCCAAAGGTGTGTGAATAATGTTCGATAACTGGCAGCAGCTTCTGGTTCCAATACCGTACCTAAAGGGCCCTCGACTCGATAAAATAAAGAGAAAACATCCCAACCATTGTCCTCTAAAAGAGATTTGTCGATTTGAATATTTTTATCTGTTATTTAAGTGAAGTGAAATAAAATAAATTCTTACGAGCAGAAGGAGGAAAAAGGTTAACATATAATCTATTTAAAATATCTGGATCTTCATACTGAGCATTCGTGGCACGAATAGCAGATTCCAAAATGCATGTCAAGTTATGAACATACAGTTGATTAGCATTTTTATTCAGTTCAGGCCTAAGAATAGAAAAAATACATGAAACATTAGAAAGCAAATTAAAATTTTTTTGTAAATGAAAACTGCTTACTCTAATAAAACCATCAACATTTGTATAAAGTCACCTTGACCTAGTAACAAATAACCTCTCAAAGCTTGTAGATGTTGAAGGAGTTTATGGGGACCTAATAATGTATCTAATAACCTTCGAGATACCCCTAAATATGCTGATGACATGACTGCGTGAAGTTTTGTTTCAGTGCCACCAGAAAATAATAATTCAACTGAAATTATTAATGAAATTATTCTCAACCACATCGTAAACACTGATTTTTTTAACACACTTATTCAATTAAATCTTACCACTACTGTTTTCTAAAACTCTCTTAAGAGTTTCTCTTTCACTGAGCTGACCTCTATCACCACAAACCTCCCTTAAAAATGTAACACTTTTGCCAGTGGCTAAAATATCTTGAGCTTGTTGTTTACTTATAAACGCTGGTAGCATTGTTTCTCTATAATACAAGTATAAATTTTTATAAAAGCATTAAAGAAACAAATACCTGAATATAAAAATGAATACTCACCGCACTCTATACTTATCATGCCACAATCTTTCAGTTGAAACACTATCTCTTCCGTCTATGAAAAATTCATTATGCGGATCATCAATTTCTCCTAAAATTCAAAAAATAAATTTACCACCAGAAATATTCGTAAGTTTAAATTCGTTTAAAAAATATAAATACCATCTAAAAGCCATCTACACAACATTATATACATAGGATGACAAACAGATACTAATAATTGGTGTACGAGTGAAGTAACTTGAGGATCTCCATGCGCTAAAAATTTATGTACACAGGAAGCTAATTCACCACCTAAAACGTTAAATTGTGAAAGATAAAAACAACAAGTGCCTATAAATGTGCTTTAGAATTTTTAATTAAGGATGTACCTTTTTTATTTTGACTAGCGTGACCAATAGTAGCTAACCACTTCAACCTGTGAAGCGGTTCTAATGACCATACTAAAAGTCGCCGCAATGTCAAGTTTCCCACTTGATCAGGAGAGGAAGAATTGAACTTCAATAAAATTACAAATTTAGATAGTGAATATATAAAAATCAAAAATAATATACAATGGATAATAGGTATAGTACCTGAGACTGCAAAATAGCTAAAGATCTATAATATTCCGTCAATTCATCTCTAAATGCGGATACTAAGCCTTCTCCTACAAGACCTAAATGGAAATATTTGTATTTATAATAAGTTATTCGCATATATATAAAAATATGAGTAAACTAATTACCGATCGGCATGCAACCGGACGATGGGTCCATATAATAACAAATCTTATCGTGTAAAAATCCCAACTCTGCAATTCTGGCTACTAAGCCAGCACGTCCTCGAAAATTTCGATTAGTATTTTCAGATATTTTGACACCCTGTGCGGCATAGAGCACTTCTTGTACCATTTCTCTTTCTGATATGAGACAATCGTCTAAAAAAATCAAAAATTTATAAAGATCTCTACAAAAATTGCACCATTAAAATTTTACTTTAATTTTCAAAACCTGGAATTTTATTTTGACGCCTACTATCAATATTTGTGAATTGAGATTCTCGGAGTATTTGATTTTCGGCGTTTATGTGTTTACTTCCAAATATTGGATTTAACATGTTTAAAACGGGTGCACTTCTCTACAAAAAATAATATCTTTAATATGTAATATATAAATTTTAATATTTAGAAAATATATAATTACTGGATGTTTGATATGATTTTCATCTGGAATCGGTAAAGATAATGAAGCAAGATGACGCGCTTTAGAAAGTTGATTTCGTTCATGTGCCCCTACATTTCCATGTTCAGACAGACTCAAAGCATGCAAAAATTCTAAAACGGCTGGTCTATTCTTCAGTACAATCTGAAATTAAATTAAAATATATAAGTGTAAGTCATAAAAAGTAATTTATCAATAAGCAAATGTATATTACTGATGTTTTGAGTTGTTGATAGTGTTCATTAAACTTATCTACATCATGAGTCGATCGTGTGTGAAGGATATGTTCTTGTATTCTTGCACAAATGACATCTTCCATTACGTGGCCCCGAGAACTGCACACACTGTCAGCCATGGATGACACTGCCATCCGATATGCTACTTTTATCATATCTAAACGTAATTTTATAAAAACCATGAAAATATAAACGAATTTTTAACAGAAACAAGATGAAATTGGACTCTGTATACCTTTATTTTCAGAACATATTTTGGTGCAAAGTTTTCTAAGATAATCTGTGATCTCATTAGAAGTTCCATCTCGACTTCTATCACTCATACTATTCTACAACGACAAAACAATACACTATACGGTTGAGTGATTAAAGTGGGTGTGGCAAGAAAATATACAAAAGCAAACAAGGCCAATGCAATTGAAAATAAAGAATCACGCTATAGTTGATAAACAAAAATTAATTACAATTTAAAATCATAAATAAATTAGTATCGTATTCTTGTTTATAAATTAAATTTATTATAAATCAAAGCTGAATAATAATATGTGAAGAAAAACTATAAAAGAAATGCATAATGAAATGGTTGTGAAGTATATTAAAATTTATCTATGTCAAGCAAATGTGTTTTAATTGAAAATTTAAATTTTTTTGATTTTATAAATGCGGAAATTATTATAGAAATTCAATAACCATATTTCGAAACGAATTTTGAACGAAAATATTTCTCAATTGTAAATATAGAATTAAAAAAAAACACAAAACCCAACTGACATCAGAAAATCGAGGGCTCAAAAAGCAGACGCGACTTCAAATTGTCAATGACATTAAATGCCGCTGCGGACCTAAGCAATTTGATATTCGACCACATCTTTTTTTTTTAATTATGCTGACCATCTCAATTTTAGAAATCGTTATTTAAATTTTCTCTCTACTAAAAAATTTTCAATTAATCAATATAACATAGCAACGATTGAAATTGAATTTTAAAATAAAAAATCAATTTACAAATAAAATTTAAAAAAAATTGGAATAATGTTCGCTGTTGGCGTATAAATTTAATCATCGTTTGTATTTAAAAACGTTATATGTTGTGAAGTACTTAAAAGGTGGATTTAAAAATGTTATGATCCATTAACAAAGTGACATTGACAGCTGTCAAATGTTATCAGGTTGGGTTGAGCAGTGTCAGTGTTAGGAAGTGTTAAATCGACGTCGGAGATAAATCACGATGGTCCGAGCATGGTTAATGGATAATTCCAAAGAAGATCAGCGTTTGCCTCATCAACGTGAACCTCCTCACCCCATTTCACTTGATACCCTTCGACAAATAACTGGTGTCGAATATTTTCAGGTATTATTTAATTCCTAGTGTTTTCGATTCGCCTTGAAATCTTATTATTTAATATCATTTTCATTCCAGCTTAATTGTAAAACTTTCCAAACCGATGGAGTTTTAGAAAAGTTGAAGAAAGAAAGAGGGTATACATATGAAGATGAAATAATATGTTCCAAAGAATGTTTGCCGAATTATGATGAAAAAATCAAATCATTCTTCGAAGAACATTTACACACGGATGAAGAGATCCGTCTTGTTCTGGAAGGGTCTGGTTATTTTGATGTTCGTGATTTGGATGATAATTGGATCAGAATCGAAGTAATTGCAGGCGACATGATCATCATTCCAAGTGGAATATATCACCGTTTCACTTTAGATACGAATGTAATTTTTTTATGATGAATATTTTCTTCCGATAATTAAATAGACTTATAAATCTCTTATTTTTTTTTAGAATTTCATCAAAGCAAAAAGATTTTTTATTGGAGAACCAGTATGGTTGCCTTATAACCGACCATCAGACAACATGGAATGCAGAATCAATTACTTGAATAAATTGAAAACAGGTTTTGTTTAGTATGTGCCTTATTAATATCAATACTTTATGACTTTCAATACTAATGCACATTTATATCTATGCTATATATTTCATATCATAGGTCATAACCTTTGATCTACTTGTGCATAAATGTGTGTATTATATATGAACAGCAAGAATCTTATCATATAAAAAATCATAATACTCTAAAAATAAGTAAAAAATGATTTATTTACATTTGTAATACATTTTTAAAATGAAAATTTTATCACATGTTTTATATTTTATACATAAAATTAAATGTATGTTTTAAATAAGTTTTTTATTTATTTTTTACATATAAAACTAGCTGCCTCATTGCTCATTGAATTTATGACGTTAATACTTCTTTTTTATCTATTGGTATTTTTTGAAAGAGCAACAATTTTTCTGATGAAATATTCCGTGTTTCTAAAATCATATCATTTTGCCAACTAATATATGAAGTAAAATACCATGTTCTTCGATTTTCAGGAATGAGCAACTTGTCGAGTAGTTTTGTTGACATACTGGGTATAATGGGAAGCAATATAATAGAACATATTCTGATTGTTTCCAATGTCATGTGAAGTACTACATCTAAATCTTTTTGCATTTCTAGATTCTTTCTCAACTCCCAAGGTCTATTTTCATTGAAAAACGAATTACAAGTGTGTAATGTAGATATAACTGAATCGACAACTTTATAAAAGTTATAATCTTCATAATGACGATGACAGCTTGCTGAAATTGTTAATTAATAAAACTAATTCCATTCAACATATTAGGTTAACTGAAAGGAAAAAACTTACTTGATAAGCCTTCTACCATTGAAATTAATTTACTTGCTGTTTCAGTTTCTTTAAGTTTTCTAAATTCATCATAGTGTAATTGCGGAAATTCTTGCCTAGGATTAAGTAATGTACTAGTACATCTATTAAGCAAATTTCCCAATGTATCTGCTAATTCAGAGTTTAATATTCTACTCATTTTTAATTCACTGTAATCTACAAAAATATATATTGAGCAATATAATATTTATATGTACGAAATTTTAATTTATTAACGTCATAAAGCGTGCTATGTTATTAATTAATATCTCATAATAATAAAACTTATCTCACTTGCATCACTGTGCATTGTTCCTTCGCGTAAAAGAAAATATCTCAATGCTTCCAATGTACTTGAAGTATCATATGGATTCACAACATTGTTAAGAGATTTTGACATTTTTTTTCCATCAACAGTCCAATGACCGTGGCACAATATTTTTCTAGGTGGTTCAAGATCAGCAGCCATTAAAAAGGCAGGCCAATAAATTGCATGAAACCTAAAACATATTATGAAAATAGTTTAAAATAATATTCTATTTTGAATTTTACTTCATATGAATTACTTTAAGATATCTTTTCCAACAACATGTAGATCAACGGGCCAATTACTTTTAACAGCCATTTCAATCTCATTTGGATATCCAACGACTGTTAAATAATTTATTAAAGCATCTAACCAAACATAAATACTTTGGGTTGGATCATCGGGTACCTATGAATGTGAAAAAATTATATAGTTTTTTTTTTAATTCCATTTAATCCAACGACAAAATTTTACGAACTTGTATGGCCCAATGAACTCGATTAGAGGGTCTACTTATTGAAATATCAGAAAACAATGAATCATCTGAAAAAGATTCACACAATATGTCTTGATATTTCCTAGGAGTGATGATATCGTCTAGTAACAAGAAAAAATATTTACTATTTGAAATGAAAAGTTTTACAACAAAAGGAAATAAACCTTTACTTTTACTAAACAAATTTTGAATATCTGACTTCAATTTACTTAGTCTAAACATGTAATTTTTTTCATTTGTCCATTCTACTGGATGACCAGATTCTGCTGAGACCATTTTCTGGAAAGGAGAAAAAAGTAAAATTTTGTTTACGAAAAATTATAAATATATTTATGCTATTATTGTATATTCACTTTCTCCCCATTAACAACTTCTTCGCGTAAATGAGTTTCTGTTAAAAAAGATTCATCATTGACACAATACCATCCGGAATATTCCGAAGAATATATGAAATCACGTTTTTTCAAATCATTCTGAAGATATAATAAAATTTAATAAATAGATAAATAAATTTACATCAATGAATAAAATAAATACCCAAAAATGTTGAACAGATAATTTGTGTCTTTCTTCAGAAGTTCTTATAAAATCAGTAAATTCTACGCCACAATCTTCAAACAATTTTTTATAATCATTCGAAACGGACGTACAATAAGTGTTTATAGGCAAGTTTTTTTTTGAGGCTGCTTGTTGAACTTTCGTTCCATGTTCATCTGTGCCAGTACTGAATACAACAGGACTTTTTGGATCTATTAGCTTATTGAACCTTTGAACAGCATCGGCGATAACAGCAGAATATAAATGACCGATATGAGGCGCTAAAACGTTTTTTGTTGCATAAAAAATATATTAATTTATATCATGTGTAAAAAAAATATCATATCTATTAAAGCAATTGAAAATGTTAAGAGTGCATCATTTAAATCTTTTACAATGAGTACTTAAAAGATTATTTAAGTATGATAAGAATACAATTTATTCATCCAAATCGATGCGGAAATAAGAAAAGTATAATCAATATAATTATTGTTGCAAATAGAAAGCACAAGTGAAAGCAGTTAAAATACCTCACATTTCTAAAAATATTGAAACTTTAAAAAGTTCTAATTAAATAACAAAGAGTTCGAAACCAACTTAACATATTAAAAAAACAATGAACCACACATTCCACACATCCACAGATACGTCGACGTTAAATCTGCACAAATGAAAACAACAAATTGATTTTGATTGACCGCGCTGTCGAGCGCGAAAAAAAACAAATTGATTATATATCGAGATGTTTTCGTTCTATAATTGGACCTTACAATCCGACCTTACAATGAATGAAAAGCCTCGAAAATACTCACGAGCGTTCACGTAAAAAATCGGGGTAGTCACGTAAAATGGTCGAGAGGCTCCAGAAAATCGCGACAACATCCTCATCAGGTCGATGTGCGAATTCCTCTTGTACAATACAACCTCCTCTGACAGCCCACCGGCTGTTTGTGAGGAACGTTCATTGAAGTATCCGTTCCGTGTCAGTGTGTGGTTTGTCTTTTTTTCGATTGGAACACTTGTGCAGTTTTATGTATGTTGCGAATTTATTGTCGTGTATTTTTTTATGAAATTTTTATTTATAAGTCGAAAGAATGTTAAAATAAATATTTCGTTTGGGTGTTTGTGTTCATATTTTGATTTTTTTATGTGTTTGTGAGTTTTATTGGAATGTATATTTTATAAATCAATTTATAATTTGATTGGAGTGATGTATGTGTAAGTTATGTGAATAAATTATTTTTGTATGTTTTCAGTGCTGACCGTATAATGGTCTGTTATGGCTCGTTTGAATGTCAAAATCACGTGTGTTAGAAAGTGACGTTTGTTGATTTGATAGTTTTTGGTTAATGTTGCGTTTGAATTTAGTTTTCTTTTCTTTTCTTTTCTAAAAAAACATTTTCCCATATGTTTTTATAATCTTTATTAGATGATGGATAATAAAGAACAATTAAAATTTGAGCACTTGATTGCAGTTGCCTCGTCCCTTAAAAAATCAAATGATTTTTCTATTTTGATGCAATCTTATTTATAGTAAGTTGTTACAAAATATCACTTAAAATACAGAATAGTTAATTTGATATTTATTATTTCAGTTCACAGTGTAGCAAGTTATCTTCAGTGATCAAATTACCGAAAAATATTTTCGGTTCTACAATTCGATGTTCTCATTGTTTTACCTCTTGGCAAAATAACAAATTTTCTGATGAGGTATGATTTTTAGTTTTGAGTTTCTTATTCTAATAAAGCCCTTTTATCAATATTTGATGGACTCACATGATAAAATACTGTTCGGACCTTCGATACATGTTAAAAAAAACCCGTCCTTCAGTAGATGTTTTATGGATTTCTAATTAAGTATTATATTTTATTTCAGAAACATATTTCAAAAAAAACTTTAACTACTTCAGCTAAAAAGAGATATAAATCAATAATATTAAATAAAAATGGCAAAAAAACAATAAATGAAATCAATAATGCTTCTTTGGTACTGAACAGCAACATATTTGTGAGTGCGACAATATTAATATGTAGTAATGCAATTCAAAATCAATATAAATTTATATACTATCCATTTCAGGTAGTCAAATGCAGTATATGTAATAAATCAACGGAAATATATTGTAAGAAAGATAAAGTCCAGAATCTCCAAAAATCAATGAAAAATAAAACAAACCAAAATAAACCCGATATGAAAATAAAACAAAATGATTCCAAAACACGAAATTTGTCAATCAAAAAATCTTTGACAAATAATCAAAACACTCCCAATAAAATTGTTACTCAAAATTCAACAAACAAATATGTTCCTAAGAGTAAAAATCACTTCAAAGATAACAAAAATGCACATTTATTCTATCGGACTGCAGATGAAACAACAGTAAACCCTTCACCTCAACCACCAATAAATGAAAACGCCATCAACAAAAAAAAGAAGAAAAAAGACAAGTTTGCCGGCTTATTTGCAGACGCTTGTATAGCTTCTCAAAATATAGTGAAAAAAGACAACCCATTAAATATTTTACTAAGACAAACATAAGTTTTATAATGTTACGATATCAAATAAAATGTTTTAAATGAAATCTTTCTTTTAATAAATCGTAACTCAAAATCTAAAGCAATTGTTCAGATAAAATTATCTTTCGTATGAACAAATATTTGATACTAACAGCATTAACCATTATAAAAAAGGAATGATGTTTCTATAATATTACACATTTTGAAATTTATTCCTACATCTATCCTGCATTCACAATGGTGTAAGTCCAAATAAAAAACAAGCATCCAACTGGCTCCTAACGCACCTCATAATTACCTCAACAGCAACAAACTCAGGTGCGGCACCACAGTTAGTGCAACTGCCGATCGGTGTGGACGTTGCGACACCACCTCTCATTTTTTTATTCGACAAACCGACGTAATCGACCGCCGAATCATTTAATTTAAATCGAAAAAAGGCATGGTCGTCGCGCGGCGGAGGTAGGCGGAAAACGCGGCGTCTGGACCCAGCCAGGAAGGGCGGGAACCCGAGTGGCGCCAAATTCGAATCCCGGCCGGCACATGCGCGTAAGTTTGACATTTGGGCGGCAATTAAGATTGTTTTTACATTGCGATAACGATCGTTTAATTTTTTATATACAGTGCCCGATGACGTTATTGTGTTCGAATATAATATTTGATTTTAATCAAAAAATTATAATTGGGATAATTATTTTATGATTATTATAATGCAAATTTAAAAATTTAATGATTTCATACACATATTAAAAAAAAAAATATCGCAATATTATATTTAGTAATTAAAATGTTTTGGGCGTTTTGTCCTTGTTGACAGTGTCATGTGTAATTGCAACTCCTTTTATAGTAAATGGTTTTTTTACGATGGCCGTGTTTAATGTTTGACTTGGAAAGTGCGACTTGTGTTTAAAAGAATTGTTATTATGGTGGCACACCCAGGCCGATGGCCTTTGAGCCGGACCTCTCAAATATGAGGTAATATGGCACAGATGGGTTTTGGAATATTCAAAAGACCAACTGATAAAAGTTCGTTTAATTACCGGTTAGAAAATTGTCTCGTTTGTGTAAATGTTCTTTGTGAATTTTCGCTGTGCAATTTTTACGTGAGTTTAGTGTGCCATGAAAAAGGGGTTGAGCGAGATTTTCGGAGAACCTGTTCTCGATGAGATCAGTCTACGGAATCTGGAATACTGACAATAAAACGAATAAATTTTGATTGTTTTGCATTTGAAAAAATCTTTAAAAGTTAAGATTTTGCTGTGTATCGGGGACAAATTCGACCGTCAGTGTATATAAATTAATATTTAATAATCTTTCACTCCATTCACGATAATTGATGATTTCTCATGATAAATTGTAAAATTTTCTCACTCTCTTTCGAATCAGACATCGGTGAGAGTCTGTTGGAACTTTCCCGTCAATATTTGACGAAACGCTTATTTTTAGCTATTCGCATTTTACAGACTTTTTTTGAATTTTAAGTCGAATGTCGTTAGTAGAGATTAAAGTTTTAATTAACAATTAATTATGATGCACAGTCGATCGCTTTCGTTTTTTACTCATTTTAATTAAAATGAAATTATCAGAGTATGGCCGATCCAACTTCTCTATTTTGAAAATGGATACAAAATTTTCGCACGCATTTAAAATCGTATAATTCATGCATTTATTCCGAATAACATGCAATTGGAAAAATTACATAAGCATCGTTATTAACTGCCTTTATTCCTTTCGAAGATTTTGATATATGCGGTATAAATTGTTGATCTTTTTCATTGATAAAAAAAGTTTGGTACATTATTCAACAATTGTTGATGTAATTCTCATATGAAAAACGTACATAATGATCGTTCGTGCTTCCATCATGCGTTACGGATATTCACAACTGATAAAATACCACCTAAACAAACAGGTAAAATATTTTTCGGTCAAGCTGATATAAAAGTGCCCAATTTTAACTGTTTTAATTTTGGCAAAAGTTAGCCTGACTAAATTACCGCTAACGCAAACAAATAAATTTTAGCTGGAGTTAATAATAACAGTTTTTACTTGTATAATGTTAACTGTTATTATCGAAATTATAGTATTTACGATCTTCATGACGTGGGATTAAAGAATCCATCAACATGCTTTTCTTGATCACGCAATCCATCATTCTTTTCTTTGAATCAAGTCATTTTATTTTCAAATTATATTACTAAAACGAAATTATTTTAGCGAATTTTTATTACATGAAACATTCATAATATTCGTCTAAAATGAATTTTAGACACACAAGCTCTGAGCGCACACGTTTTTTCACGCTCGACAAAATGCGCTTCCGTTTCAACTTACACGTCCTTTTGGCATTCCTATTATTTTTATTTAATGGAATCATATTAGAATACCTGTAGGCTTTTCTGTCGAAGGAATGTCGACACCATAGCCACTATAAATTATGTCGGATGACAAGTGGGAGGATTACGTCGGCAAGTACGCCCATTCCGACACATATCCGAGTCTCGTACGGGCCAGAACGAAAACTTCTCCTAAATTATATTATTATGTAAAGATTGGAAAAATCCATCTGTCGTATTTGTTACGTGCAGGCGTTGCAAATAAGTCGAAATAGAAATAGAAAGTCGGAAATGCTGTTGGAGCAGAAGGCGCGATGCATACGCATGGACGACACGTTTTGACGCTTCGTACATGGGTATTATTTAGATGGTGGAAAAAATTCGACTTTCTCTTCAGTTATTTTCAAATGTATCTTTCTAATGTGGATGAAATATTTGAGCGATTTGTATGACTTAAATCGTGGATTTTCTTGACTCTTGTTTGGGTTTTACAGATGGAATCTCTGAGAAAATTCGTTGATTTCTCAAATCATGTATGGAAATGTCAAAATTTTTATTCTCAGATTACAAAAAAAAAAACTATCACTTATTTTATTTTGATTACCCATTAAAGCTATTACAGTGGTTCATTCTAAATATAGATAAATTTTATTATTTGATTTCTATATAAAGCTTCTCAATAGATAATACGCATTAGCTAACTATTCTTCTCATTATATTATTCACTACCTCGTTGATATCCTTAGTATTATTCAAATCGGTAATTACAATAACATCGGCAGATATTATTCAATAACAACTGTCGTTACATTATCAAGACTTCGTTCGTTATTTTTTTTCATTTCGAGCCACCGAAAAAATTTGAAAACTTTTAAACAACTTTCATACAATTCAACTAAATTATTGTTGCGATTATCATTTCTTTCATCGTGGATGCACTTTGTATATTTTTCCGCGTTCCCACGAGACAATAACATTCGAAAGAATATGAAAACATTTGAGCAAACACGTCCACCGAAAACTGCTTCGATTGATACAATCTAATAATATATTATATAAATGCAGATTGATGTTTGCCCACGCCTCATAGCCAACAATAGGATTTCGTTCATATCTTTCGTGTTGATGTTCAACACAGACCAAGAAGAACACGAATCGGCGAAAGAACATCGGTTGCGACCTTCTCCATTGTTTCCTCGTCGGTTATTTTGCAGGCGGAAAAAGCGAGCTTCTCTGTACCAGAAGTGCAATTGTCGATACGAAATTGCAATTTCGAATTACGTGCCGGTATTATAAATTGTTGAAGGACGTCTCATTTCGCATAATCGATACGCACCACTTTCTCCGTCCTCAAAACGGTGGTATATTACATTACACAACTTTTGAGACCGATCTCGTATCTAGAAAGTCCAAATATGCTTGTGATCTGACCTAAAATGGATATGCCAATCTGAATTGTTGTATTTAACATTTGTTAGGTTTGCTCCACGTTTTTTTTTTTCTTATGTTTTCAAATTTGTAAAAAGGACAGATGGGCTTTGTTATAAACAAAGCATCTATAAATAATTTTGAAAGCTAATTCAATCTGACCTCTATTTTATAAAATTTGTGCAATTTAAGATTCATTAATGTAAGTTTACAATGTTTACAAACGAATAGGACAAAAGCGTCCATTTACATTGTGTCCTATTGTTTACGAATCGATGTACTTTTTTTTCTAGACCTATTTGTAGTAATCTGTAAGCAATTGCGCAATGGCCATTGTATTACGAACGTCTTTTTTTCGGATTAATTCAATCATAGTTGACGACTAAGTTAAATGACCTCGACGTGTTGTAATGATCACTGTTTTGCTTCATACCCAAAAGACTTTGTGGACGTCTGATGGATGAGATTTTTTCGGATTTTGAATGTAATAAATGCGACAGAGATTAGTACTCATATGTCGCTATTTAAATGCAATTAAAGTCTAAAAATTATGAAATTAGCATATAAAAGTGTTTTCTACAATATTTTCTCAACAATTATCGTAAGAAATCCATATTTGTTATATATGAACGTCTTCAGATAAATATTCGTGCAATAAAATGAGTCGACTTTGTAACAATTTGTAGGTCGAGAGTTCAAATTTGACCGGTTCTAGAAAACCTTTAACCACACAATATGCCATCGTTTTCCGTTTTCCAATATGAATTCCGAAAACGTTTAAAAATACACAAGTGTTCGAGCGTTCGGCATACCTCAGCCAATTTCTCTGGCTATAGAAATTTTATTCGATTTGAGAAAAAAAACCTGTCGGTAAAGTGAGATTTTACCATCGTCAAAGAGCCGATTGATGATGATAACACCGGAGGATTTTCAAGGTTAACCGCATTCGCTCTCGTGCCGTCATCGTCTGTATTCGAAATATAAAAACAGTTAAAAGCACGCAAGCAAACAAACAAGTGCACGTATGCGTGTAATTGGCGTCGTTCGGTTATCAGAAGTGCTGAAAAGTTGAGGGTAGCCTTAGATACGTTTATAAAGTGGTGAAATGTGAGGATGACTAGAAATCAATGCTCTCGATAATTGCCGCAAGGTATCGATTTGCATTTGACATTGAATCTGTATAATGCGAATCGCATGTTTGCTAGAAGATTGTCTGTCGATAAAAAAGTAAGATGGTTTTTGTTTATATTTTTTCAATGTCAGATTACAAGTTTTGGATTAAAATATTCATGAATGTTTTTATGTCGAATTTATATTTTGAATTGTTTGCAAATATGTTTAAGTGCACGGTTGTCAATTTAAAAAAAAATATTATGAATTGATTATGGATGTTACATGAATTCTGGAACGGTAAAATATTCTGCTCGCAGAATTCGATGTCAATGGAAATTTTCGAAACGGTTATAATTTTTATAGTACAATTTTTAAATTGCTGTACTTTTCCATCCTAAATACTTCAATATGCGACTTTATCACTTTAAACATTTAAAAACTACATTCTGCAACAGTTCAACGCTGTTCACATTACAATTTATCTTCCTTATGACAAACACTCATGACACTATCACGACATCATCAACCGACTCACATTCAACAATTCGATCATCCCGACAAAGCGACCGACAAAAAATCAACAGGTCACCGAACCAATCGCCTCCCTTCATCGTCCATCTCCCATAAAGCCTATCACAATCCGAACATATCTCCAAAACACGTTTATGCCAACTCCGCCATTCTAGGACGATTACGCGCATTAACGGCACACCACCATCACGATCGCCAACAACAACACCGTCGGCCCACCAGAAAAGAATACTCTATCCAGTTCCCACCCGAAGATTGCGCCATTTTTTGTCTGAAGGCTGCCATTAGCGAACGCGCACGCATACCAGCGTTGGCCACGTGTTCGTACGCGTGTTCGTGAACTCGCTCGTGTGTGTGTTTGTATACATTTGTTGTTAGCGGGAAGCTAAAAACGCAATCCTCAGTCCGTTTCGGTTTGCGCTTCGTATACGACGTACCTTTAATTATTTAAATTATTCGTTTTTGTCGGTGTGACGTTTGTGATTCGTAATTCCCGCGGTTGACGCATACGCCGGTCGCAACGCGTCCAAAATGCAACCACATCCTTTTCGCGGATAGTTTATGCGTTCACTGTCGTTTATTAGCTGTTACGTTGCGTTTGGATGCTGTAGTGTAGGATTTAATGGTTTTTTGAAATGTTGTGATTTGCATCTGATTTAAAACATATAAAATTTTTGTAAAAATTTATTTATTTTTTTTTAGAATGGTATGTGTGTAGTTTTTTTTTATTTATTTAGATGTGCAGTTCTGCTTAGTGATTTTTCTGTCACGTAAAGATTCACTTAATGATAAAAATTTACATAATTATTTTTTTAAATATTCATAATTAGACTTAAATATTCGAATATCTCCAATTGAAACTCGTTTATAAATATTCAACTTCGATCAATTTCAAAATACAAAACGACACTCAAATTACTCTAACTGTACAATATTATGTAACGCCTAGATACACGGATGTTGTAGATTTTTTATATACAATTTCAAAACAAATCAAATCCACCGCCGCAAACATTACAAATCACATTTTCTTAAAACACATATAATAAAACATTGCAAACCCACAAATTTCCCAAACACACTACCGTCAACATTCCGCCAAATCTCGCCGGCCACCGACCAATTTTCACACAGCCGAAAGTCACATCTTCCACATTCAATACACCATTAATACCGACATCATAAAGCGACCGATCGACCGCAACAAGTGCGTGTAATTTTCATATTATTACTGATTGTGAGGCTGCGTACGCGGTGTGAACCGCGGCCATTGTTCGTTTCAGATAGACGGACCTAATTATTGTGTGCACAGTTTTTCCGAAGGTCGTTGCGATACTGTCCGTTTCCGTTTTTCATTCAGGCCGACTTTTTTTAATGTATGCGAAACTCGGTATTTTGCCTTTTTTTTTAGAAAATTGCATTCATTGACGAAACGCGATGGTGGCGTTGGGCGCGTGAGAATAGATTTGGTTTACATACGTTCGAATTTTCTAAAAAAAAAATGTTGTTTGTTTGAGAAAAATTGATAGATGTTTCGTCATATTGATGTCGATTTGATGTCATAATTTGATCTGATTAATTTTGCTAGGAGGGCTTATATTATAAAATTAGTTCGTTTAATTTTCTCTGAAAATTTTAATTTATTAATTTTCCACTTATTTTTCTTACTCTCAAGTCATTATAATCATCGATTTATATTAAATGATTAACCAGTTTTTTTTCTCATTTACAACTTGCGACACTCTCGTTGTAAATGAGAACGTATGGTTAGTCAATATCTCGATCGTTGATTCAATCGACTTATTTTTTTTTAATATAAGAGAGCAATGATAATTTTTTGAAAGTACATACATTCGTTTATTTTTCATATTGTGTTAAAAGTGACAACCGTGAGAAAATTTCTAAATATTTTCACGCAAAAATCGACACACTTGTAATTCGTGTAGAGTTCTCATACGTGATTTTTATTCAAAAACAATTTAGAGTCGCTACCTGCATTCAAATTTAATCATTTTAAATTATTTTATTTTAACTGAATTTTCATTTAAACAAACAGATAAATCGATCGAAAATTAACATAATAATCAAACGTGACGCGTGTTTGTAAACATTGCAGTGGTGCCACTCGTATAAAAAAAAATCGTTGCTAATTGTTGTTGGCATTTTGTTGTATGAGTAAGAAATGGAACCAGGCTCTATCACGGCGATATTCTTTCTGATCGCTTCCCAAATTACCCTCGATCAAGAAAGGAAAACCAAAAGGACGAAACTGCAGAGAGCCAAATACGTCACGACCTTCAAGAAACCGGTGGTCAAAAAGCGGTTCTGACCGACCAGGTACATATGCGAGTGGCGCGCGCACTTAATTTGCACCGAAATAATCTTTTTTACCATGTCAACTCTAACTAATTCGCTTTTATGCTCGGTAATGAACAGAATTTAAAACGCTCAGAACATCTCGTTTTGATTATACGAATTTCAATCAAATTCGAACAATATAAATCGGTCAAACTTATGCGTCTAATAGGCGCATTCACAGTTATTTTCTATTTGCGGAAACGCCGCAACAGTTGTTTAAATTTTTGACAGCGCGCGAAATTTGTTTTCCGCCTCCGCAATTACTCCACTAAACTTTTCATTTAATTGGCCGGTTTTTAACCCGATTTACTTCGGCCAATCTGAACTGAAAACGCGCGGACATAACAAGAACCATCCATCTTCGACCGGCACATAATTATTGAAAAGCAGCCGAGCATTTGGATCGGCCGCGACTTCTTCGAGCGGACTTATTCGGCGATATTTTCGTCTTATAACACCTTACCCGGCGAAATTGCGTACGTATCGTTTCGGTGGAAGAGCTGAATAACAATTACCGGATGGTTGACGGGTTACTCACGCCTCTTGCTAAAGAACCGAGCTGTGACGTCACTTGTGCTTCGATGACGTCATTGTCGGCTCGTGGGTGGGTCGCCGGAGCCTCATCGAGTCTCTAAAAGGAGACGTGCTTTAAAAGATGTAGGCTTTCTCTGAACTATGTCGATTTTTCATTCATAGTAGAATCGTATGATGCATTTTCGATATTTTTATGTATTTGGTTCAATGCATCAAATTATATTTTTCAAAGTGTGCTTAATTATTATATTATTCACGTATTATTATGATTGTTCACGGTTGTTGAACAATTTGGAGCATTCACTCGACGATATCTGAATGTGAGATCTTGTATATGGTCTGCGACTGCATCATAAACTGTTTATTTATGACAAAGCTTCATTTAATGTGAAATATAAAACAAACATAACTTAAATAATTAAAATTCATGATCAATAATTTTTTTATATATTATACTATTCGATTTTTATCTTTTTTACCGTTAGCAAATTGTTTGCACATAGAAAACTTTGCGATTCTTTATTTTGCAATATCTCCCACACCACCTACATTACTCTATTAACAAATTCAACTGTTTCAAATTGCAGATCCGCAAAACCGGTACGGAGAGGAGGATGAGGGATTGATAGAAGACCAAAAAACAGCAGAAGAGCGGAGTGTGATTGTTAACGACTAAAAATAACGAAACAGATCGAAAATGTCTGAATCACCTGTAGGTCGGATGACCCACCAGGGCATCAAAGCTCACACATCTGATGGCTCCGCGGGCAGGATCACCCAGGCTGGGCTGGTGGCCAGAAGTCCTGAGGGAACGGCTGCTAAGGGGATGCAGATCAAGGGGAAGGAAGATCTGTGGGTGGAGATCCAAGCCAACACTTTCAGGAATTGGGTCAATGAACACCTGAGGCCTGTGAACATGAAGGTATTGTGGTTCTGTTATTTAATCGTTTCTTTATAAGTGCACGAGGAAATGTTTTCAATGCTTTTCTTTGATAATATATTTCGTTGTGGGTGTTGTCTGTTGATGTAACAAGGATATTTTAATTTGCAGTGTTATATCACGCCTTTGAAAAACAAACTTATTTATAACAAACTAATGCTAATTTATTTAGATATTTATTTTTTTAATTAGTTGATCAATTTTCTCATATATATTATTTGAATTAATTTCAAATTTTCAATACAACAAAAATAATTTAACGTTTTCATTCTCCGAGGTCTATCACCTTTTCTGTCTAAAGTTCAAATGAAAAGTCAACTCTACTATATTTTTTTCTCAAATTAACTGAATTATCTCGTTTGTAGAGATAGAACAAAGTTTCGTTCATCCACTGAAATTCCTTTTCAATTAACCGAAAACTTCAATTAGTGTTTCAAGTGAATAATTAACCTCATACGTTGACCTCAGCCTTCACACTCTCGTGCATTCCAAGATTATTTTTATTTGATTTCAGACGCGCATATAATTTTAATTTGTATAATTCAGGTCATCGACTTATGCGAAGATTTAAAATCTGGAACACATTTATGCGCATTAGTTGAGCAACTCCAAGGAAAACCCTTGAAACCTTCATGGCATCCACGACCAGCCAGCAGACATCATAGTTTGGAAAATGTGACAGCTGCCCTGCGAGCCATAGAAGCCGATGGAGTCAAATTGGTCAACATAGGTGAGAAAAACTATAATAGAGTATATTTTTTAAATTTAGTACCTTGAAAAATGTCTCAAATGATCATATGATTAATGAGAGTTTATCGTGGAAACATAAATTTAAATTTGAAATGTAGAAGGTTATATTTAAGGTAGTGAATGCTTAAAAAAATGAAACCTTGCGAAACGATTTTTAGTGAATCAATAATTCTTAAATGATACGCAAAAACAATAATTTTCCAAAAAAACGATGATTTAAAATTGGACATAAGTCACATTTGCAACATTGGAACCAGACGCCGTATGGTCGACAAGACCTTAACCCAGTTCTGGACAAAAGACCTCAAAGCCGGCTCGTCGAGCGTTTATTTCAACGTCTTATGCAAAATGTGATCACCCATGATTCGCAAATTGATCTAAAGAAATGTTGAACAACACCTCGTTACGTTGCCGACGATATTGTTTAAATTGTCGAAGCTTTCTTCGCGTCGGACGCATTAATTGGAATCGTGACCACTCTTGCTTCTTGTGTTTCATATTGAAAGGGGGAATCTTCGATTGTTTTGCTACACAGCGTGAGTACGTGCAAATAATTGCAAGGCGAGCGAGCATAGTGTTGTTAATTATGGAAAACGGTGGTCTTCGAGTGCCATGTGTATTAAAATGTATTCCCACGAGTGCCTTCGGCGTTGGATGAAAATATTGCATGATTACGTTCTTAACATGTATTTTTGTATTTGAAAATCGTTCAATGAATTAATTTCATGATAGAATAAACAAAGTTTGATTTAGTTGCTGAAATTTTATTATTTTCGAACGTAATTCAATATTCCGGTCATGAAATCACTTGCATATATTCCCGAAACAAATGCGCACTGCATCAGTACGGTCACCTTCATTACATCTTGTTTTCTCCACCGAACCGCTTCTGCCATCATACTTATTTATACGCATAGCTTATTTTGAAAAATTCATTCACTAGCGACGAATTACATTCGACCACAGTCGCTTTTATCGACTGCGTATGAAGAACGTTTTCGACCACGCCGTGGGCAGAAAGCACCGAGAATGTCGAAGACGTGGGACGACGACCTTATACAACATTTATGTCAATCGGACTTCTGCATTCTAATTATTGCAACATCTGTGCCTTCGGAAGGCTTCCTCCACTGCGGACGGGATATGCGCCAAAGTCGATGTTGCATTTTTGATGCGTTCTTCGAGGGTTGTATGTTCTTCAGACGAAAGTGTTGACTTGGTGATAGTAAGCGATGGATTCGAAAACGAGTGATTTGCAATGCTAGTTTCCTAAATCGGTCGCAAACGAATAAATTCGCTCTTGGAGCTTATGTGAGTGCTCATTATGAATTCGGATATGACCTCCTGTTGGAATTGATGTGAGATTTGGCGTATTAAGAAAATATTTTATGAACAGCAGATTTCTATGTGAAATGTTTATTTTATACTTCTCCACATACGGCCTTTCCTTTTTAGATCGTATTTACTCTTTCGTAATTTTCGTTGAAATAAATTAACCTCGGTTAAAGCATACAAACCGATCGAATGTTTCGACAGATATCGACAGAAAGTAAAATTCTTGTAATGATAACGATACTGATATTTTATCAGAACCCCAACAATTTTCAAAGTGCACTCAGTATTGAAAATTAGCGTAAAAAACGAAGCGACACGTCTTTATGAGGCAACACGCATCCAGCAAAATTTACGACCGTTACTTTGCCGATAATACACAGCAAGTGCGACTGGCAAGTGGATGGACTATATAATAGTCGTCATGGTCTGTTCCAGAAGACGTCACATAAAGAACGATAAGCAGACTTCTGACAATGACACAACCTGTACAAGATTGTCGGCAATCATATTCCCAACCGACCGTAAACACGCAATGCAATTAAGACGTTTATCATTGATGATTTTTAATGAATCGTTAACGATTTTGGTTAAAATTGGATAATTCGGCTGAAATTTGTTGTTGCTTTTTTATTAAAAATATAACGAAACTAAACTGTGAAGAATCTTTTGTATATAATACGAGTATAAGCGACACTTATTTATGAATTCAAATCGCGTAAGGCACTCCGACGGTAGCCTGTCATGAAATCTTCATGAAAAATCAGGAAGTTCAATAGTCGTGAGCTTTCTAAGGAATCATTTAGACACGATTTTGGAAGAAAAAAATTACGACATGCTCAGATCGTTACACCATACACGTCGCTTAACGTAACTGTTCGTATATTTTTGCTTATAGGAAATGTGGACATCGTAAACGGGAATCTCAAACTGATCCTCGGTTTGATATGGTCTCTGATTGTAAGATATCAGATAGGACGTAGTAAATTCCCTCCAAGGTATGTGATTCTTTTTAATTGTCATTCATAAAATTGTATTATATTGAATTGATTCTTTTTTTTTTCAGAAAATTGATGTTGGCATGGCTTCAAGCTGTTTTACCTGAATGTAGGGTCACAAATCTCACTACTGATTGGAATAGTGGAGTTTTATTGAGTGCTTTGGTGGATTATTGCAAACCAGGACTGTTCCCACATTGGAGATCACTTAGTAAGTTTATGACTCTTCTAATTAAAATTGTATTGTTTCGTAATTATTATGCAATACATTTTATTTGCAGATCCTAATGATTCAATCGAGAATTGTGCTCATGCAATGAATCTTGCCCAACGTGAATTTAATATTCCACGTGTCTTAGAACCAGAATATCTCGCCTCGCCATGGTTAGATGAATTGTCTGGAATGACATATTTGTCTTATTTCATGAAACCAGACTCTCCTGGTTTCCATGCAACTTTGAGATGGGTAAACTCGCGTTTAGAAAAACAAGTGCGAAACTTTACTGTGAGTATTGATTTATAATAAAAATCAATAAGTTATTATTTTAAGTATGTAACATAAACTTAAAAAATATTTCAGACCGATTGGAATGACGGTAGAGCAGCTTGTGAAGTCATTAAAAGTCTCGGAGGATCAGCTCCGGCACCTGAAAAACTAAGAACTGATCCGTCTTATTGGGAACATAATTTGCAACAAGCCATCGATGCTGGAAAACGATTAGGTTGTTAAATATATTTTTTAAACATTGAAATGTACTTTTCCAAATTTTTTTACGTGTTTTAATCTTTTTTTCGAAATATTTCAGGTGTACAACCAGTATTATCAGCAAAAGATATGTCACATCGCGAAGTCGAACATTTGGGCGTAATGGCATATGCTGCACATTTCCAATGGATAAAACCAAGGCCACCGCTAAGTGATATGATTCAAGTGCATTTAGAATCAACTTCTGGAAGAGTTGATGAGCCTGTAAATTGCGCAAATTACGTATGAAATATTTTAGTTATTCTTCGAATTTATTATGAAAACTATTTCGATTTCAGATGAATTTCCGAGTCGAGCTTCTTTCCAAAGAATTAGATTATTCTCAAATCAAAGCCTACGTAGTAACACCAGCAGAACAGATGCACAGAATCAAATTACAAAATAGAGGAGAAGGCGTTTTTGTTCCGGACAAAATGGGAATGCACGAAATCGTTCTTGACGTCGACGATATCAGGTTATTATATTTTTTATTTAGAATTTTAACTCCGTTTTTTATTGCTATAATTATAATTTGGTTGTATAATATTTCAGAGTTGAGAATAGGTTCTTCTTCCGGGTTTTACCTCGTCTTGTAACTGTAGCGCCACCTGGCATGGCACCTTGCGCACTTGGAAGTCTTGTTGAGGTTCTTGTCAATGCAACTGGTAAATTATTTTATCTAAATATTTTCAAAATATACAAGAGGATGCATTTATCAATAATATATTATTTAAAAATTGTAGGCGCACCTAAAAGAGAAGATATTCTCGTTACTGCTTATAGTCCTTCTGGACGTCCATTACATTGCCCATTGCAACATGTTGATGATACGAGCAGTGCCATATTCAAACCAGATGAACCTGGAACATGGGAAATTGCTATTACATATCAAGGAAAAAATATTCAAGTGTGTTTAATTCTATTATTTAGTTTTGTTTTTTTTTCTATAAAAAAAATCGAAATTAATCAAATATTATTTTAGGGTGGACCTTTCACATGCGATGTTTTCGATCCAGCTGGTATAACAGTTTCCGGATTAGAAGGTGCAACTGCACACAAAGCGCATTATTTCAATGTTGATACTAGTGGGTGTGGTATCGGAATCAAAGGTGAATTAAATGTTGATATTGTTCACGATAAAAGAAGTGTTATGTGTGCTGTTGAAAAATTAGATCAACACACATATAGAGTTTCTTTCATGCCCAAAGATAATGGAAAACACAGAGTAAGTTCTAATAAAAATCTGTGTAAAATAATTTCTGACTACGTTCAATTTTATTGTGATATTTTTAGATTTATGTTTACTTCAATGGTTATGATGTAAAAGGATCACCATTCATGATGCGTGTTGGTTCACATAAAAGTAAATTCACTTCTTCTAAACCCCGAGAAAGTCCTATAAGAATGAACAGCCCAGGTAAATCATAATATTTATATTAGTCGATATTTTAAAAAATAACAAAGAAATTAATAATAATTTTTATTGCAGTTAATAGATACAGAGAAAGCAGTCCTTACGAAACGTCGGGAAACAATGACTATTTAAAATCAAAAACATATGAAAGCAAATATGAAGATTCTAATGCCTATAAATCTTCATACAATGATGACTATAACGTTCAAAAATCTTCAAGCTTCGACGTCACCGACTCAACTGGATATGTATCTTCAAGAACAATCAAAACTCAGGAGATAAACTCCTCCAGCAAATATAGATCTGAAAGTCCTCGAAATGCTACATCAAGTCCAATCACCAGTAAATACTTAGGTGACCACAGAACAGACATAAACAGAACCACTAGCCCTATTTATAGAACAGCAAGCCCAATTGGTAGAACAGCTAGTCCTGTTGGCAGAACAGCTAGTCCAATCAATAGAACAGCAAGTCCTGTTTACAATAAATATGGAAGAGACAGTCCATCAATGGCTAGTAAAGTTGTTGAAAAATCAAATTATAGAATGCATTCTTCTTTTTCATCTAATCAAGACGATGAAAGAAATACTTCGATAGGTCTTAATAGATCTTTTCTCAACGATTCTTCTGGTATTGATTATTTTGCTAAAAGAAATCTTTATAATTGAGAGCCAAATATAATCAAATTAATTTTCTTAAATAGGTAGCACGGGGGTGGATCATAGCTCAAATATAAGGGTATCTACTGCTATAGGATCTTCTAGACGTGATTCTTGGGATGCTATTGCTAAAACGAAGCATATGATGAGTGCCAACAGGTTCAAAATATTTATTTAAAACACTTTATTTTTTAGTTTACCTTTGTACTAATTAAATGTAAATTTTTAGTTTGGAATCTTTAGCAAATCTTGCCGATTCCCAGCTCAATACCGATTTATCATTCGATCGAAGTGCTCAAGATTCCGAAACGAGACGTAATACGCAGTTGAACAAATTTGCAGGATTCACAGAAGACACTTTCAATAGCCAATTAGATAACTTGGCGGGTGGATATAAAAGCATGGACATAAAGATAAAACCTAAAGAGGAAACAGATACCGATGGATATTATGTATGCGTTTTTAATTCTCATTTTCATGTCATTTGCAAAATTTAACACACTTATTTTTCTAGGGCAAGGAGTATCAAACTTCAAAAAGCCACTTTATCAACTCCTCTACGTCTTACACAAGAAGAGACGTCAACGAGGACAGTGGATATTCTTACAATCAACATTCTTTTTTATCAAATAGGCCTCCTCGGGAAAGCGGGGGGGCGTTAAACAACAACTATAATGAGACAGATGCTACTCATCATAGATTCAAGTAACATATAATTCACATTATTTTCAATTTATGAGGAAGAATTATGTATAAAATTTCAATTATTTAGGGCTCAACAAATATCTGCATCGCATATGGAAAAAGGTGGAGCTAGTTCAGTGCACGTACAAAATATACCAAACGGCGTAGTCGGAAAACCTGTAGAATTCGAAAGTAAGTTATCGCACGTCAATCGCACTTGTTCGATTTATTTATATTCTTATTATGCTAAAATTACAGTTGACGGATCTCGGGCTGGTTCTGGAAATCTGGAAATTTTGGTAAACGGTGGAAGAGTAACTTCGTCGGTGCGTGCGCTTGGAGGTCAACGATTCCTGGCTGCCTTTACTCCTCATCAACCTGCTGACCATACCGTCCAAATAACCTTTAACGGAGAAACTGTTCCTGGTGAGTTATTTTGAATGTTTTGCTTAACGTCGCGAGAAAAAATTTAAATTTTAAATTAATTTTCTAACCAACACAGTGTGTGTTCACTGGACTCATTTTTTGTCATATACGCAACATGAAACTCACATAGAATTTTCATTCAAAAACAAACTATTCAACATAACCGGTCATAAATTATACGTAAAAAGTGTGCGCACAATCAAAATTATAGAGTTTTTCTTATTTGAATGTGTTTTGTTATTTTTTTGTTTTAAAAAAAATAAGAAATTTCTCACGTGTTCTCTTTCACGTGCTTCGACGGAATTTCAAACGGAGAAAATATTTTTTTTGTGCATAGTACAAGTATCTCACTTGAATCGTTTACTCGCCTAAGAATGGTAATTACAACCCATACAGAAATTGCCGTGGAACGTTTTGCGCATTAAAGAGTCGAAACAGGTTCTATGGAAAAAAATAAGACAAGCAACATCATTTCTTTCGCTGTATGACCTATTATTCTTTGATATCTTCAGCGGCTGCATTGTTTTCTCGACCTTCGCGAACCGAGCCGACATTTTCGTAGATCAGCCGTATCGATTTTTGTATTTTTTTTTGCATCGTGATTCTCGCAAGACAGTCCAGTTGTAGGTCACTGTTCGAAAAAGCGAAAGCAACCCGACGAGAAAATCGTTTGTTTGCTCCGAGCCATATGGGCGAGCCTGGAATTCCATTGGAGCCAAATGCCAATTGCACACTTCTCAACGACGGGTCGACATCCGCAAAATCCATGTTCAGATTCATGCAGAATAGAAATAAGTTTCTAATTTACTAAAATGAGCTTTTCGCTTCGGAAATCAATCGGAATCCAGTTGCATAGTTCACTCGATCGATCCAACGGAAAATGCGATTCTATGTGTAACCATTGCAATTTATGTCTCGCTACTGCATAAATGCATCTTTAATCGTCGAAGGATAATAAGCTTTTCGTATCAGAAGTCCGTCGGATTCCATTCGATCCAGTTCGAGCCTACCGTTAGCCGAGGCCGTTGCGTATCGAATAACCGTTAGTCAAATTCTTTCATATTTATTTTTCATATCTTCAGATTTGTGTTTGAAAACGTCCGGTTGTCATTTGCATTCTTGATATGGCACTATCTGAATGTTGCGTGTATTTGTTTTTTTACATGTTCATCGGTGCAAAGTAAAAGTCGGTCCGTTACATCCGCTGACCCGTCC
>JAOXNN020000043.1:2061187-2129450 GCA_028571205.2 Hydropsyche betteni | reverse complement strand
ATGTTGCGTGTATTTGTTTTTTTACATGTTCATCGGTGCAAAGTAAAAGTCGGTCCGTTACATCCGCTGACCCGTCCGTATTGTATCGGAAATCATAAACGCAAACGAATTTCTCATGAGATCATATCGGAATAGCATAAATTTTGAATACTTTATTATTATGAGAACTGTTACATTTTTAATTGCGATATTTAAAATTTTCGTACAATCAACCTAAACAAAATGTTAAATTTTTGTTCAAAACATATTATATGTATTTGCCACGAATTTTCTTTATCGATTTCTTAAATGAAAATAGCGGTTTTTCAAATATTTGAAATACACATAATCGATACGATCGTGTGTGATATTTATATTCAGATTTGAAATATGGTACGTGTTTGATTACCGTCGAAGCGTATGACTCAATACTCAAACAATGAATCGCTAATTACACGACCAACTTTGTTTCAGTGCCAATATATTTAGCGCCCGTACTCGAAACAGACTTTGCATATTTATCGACGATTGGAACGTTATGTTGAATGAATTATGATGGAAAAAATAACTGAAGCGCCTTTAAAAGATTAGATCCGATCTAACTTTGGGCGTTCTTTTCGGGTGGGTACATTCCGGTATGAAATTATCGTTACATAAAACATTCTAAGACGATCGCTAATTCTCAAACATGGAAGTTTTTGATTCTTTTTATTTTAATTATTTGAAACAATTCACGGCTATGAATTCATATTTTCGGTGTCGTTTTAATTTAATATTGTAAACATTTGTGTTATTGAATCTTATAAGATTTTCACACGGATTTCGGTTTCTTATAATAATCAGATTCGAAATAATAAAAAATACAAGGTTACCAATGACACGAAAAACACAAATAAAATTACTCATATACAAGATTTTAAATTTTTTTCACAATAAAATATAAAAAAACCATACTTGAAAAAATTTTGCTTGCAATTACCATGAAAAAATTTGCACAATTTATTTTCAAAAGAATATTTAAACCTTTTTTCAGTGTTCATTATACAAATTTTAATACGGTATTAATACCATCATAAAATCAAAATTTATCGATGTTTTCGACAAGCCCACGAATTTTAAAAACATGTTAGGTTTCGCGTCACCTCACTCGTTCATATTCAATTCTATGGCTTCTTATGCGCGTGTATTCACGCGGTAACTGTCCCTATCCCACTTTTCGCATAAGGATAGAAAGAGATGGGAGATTTGCGTAGTTTTTCTCACTATTCTCCGATTTCAGATGTGTGGCACCTTTTGTTCGCGGGCCGCTAGGCGACGGTAAAAAATGAAATGGGAACAATGAGAGATATGCTGGTATTCGGCGCCCGCTTACGCAACGCGTGCGTGTCAAATTTTAAGCGGTTCTATTTATATTTCGCGTCATGGCGAATCGAATATTAGTGTCGAGTGTGAAAATGTATTGTTTCGTTTTTTAGTGTTATGATGAATGGATTATATATTTATAAAATTTCCGTGTTTATTTTTAAAATGACGTTTGCACGGAATAATCCTCAGAAGTATGTGTGTGGGTGTGGTAAAAATTAATTCTTTCGCAATGTCAGTTTTTCATTGATATATGGTAATTTTTGAAAGGATATTGCGATGTGGTCACGATTTTGGATTTATCAAAGTTAATCTAGGAATGTTTGTCGCTTATCGAGCTGGCTAAATGCATGTATAAGGTCACAAAAAAACAATAAAAATTTAATTAGTCTTATCGAATCAATCTGTGAACTATTTATCACGTAAATATATGCAGAAAAATATTAACAATGAAGCAATAAAAAATAATTGAAATTTAACTTCAGCTTTTTACAAGCAAACAAAAATAATCAATTTGAATAATAAATAACATCTTGCATACGAATAAAAGTATGTTGATGATATCAACTGAAAAGCTAAATGAAAATAATATATGGTAATTGAATCGAATTGTTTAGTACTGCAACATCTTAACTTACGTCATCTATTTTCTCGTATCTTCGATTTTTATTATTGGCAAATACAATTTATCATTATTTATTATTGCAATTCCGAAAAAGGTAAAGAAAAAGATAACTTCAATAAGTTTCATATAAAAAAAAACAAAGTTTTTCATTTTCCTATTACAAAAATAAAACGATAACTACCATACATGCACGCCGAAACGAAATCAATCCAAACGACAATTGACCGTATCGAACCGCACACGAAACAATGGCCACGAGCGACACCCCGCGATCCGTATACGGGCCCATACATCTTACAAAGGTCAACCGCGACACAAGATGACTCACGCCAGAAACGGATCGCGGACCACGCGTTGGCGTCCGCTGAGCCGCACAGAAGTCACCTGCGCGGGCGCAGTGCCCCGCAGACCGCCGCGTCGCGTTCACCTGTCCATAAAAGACCACAGTTCAACACCCGAAGGTCCCAACCCCGCAGAAACGTGGCCAGAACGCCTTCCGGATGTGCTGATTCTCCTCAGGTCCGACCTTGAACCTTCGCACGGCTGATACTCCTCGAAACAACCCCCGTTTCATTTATTGTTGCGGTGAAATCTGTGGGCGTGGATTCGAAAGCAGTCTCGTTTTTCTTTGGCGGGTTTCCGATGTGTTGTGTTGTGGTGGAATTCCGCGCTAAGCGGGGTCCTTTTTTGTGTGGTGTGTGTCAAAAGTGATGGCGAGCTGACGTTCGGTGTGTGGAATGCGTTCAGGAGTGGGTTTATGCGGGTGGTTGTCGTGTTGACGTCTTCGATTGTCGCATTCCACTGTGATCTTGTGGATGCTTCGAATTTTTGTGTTGCGTGATCGGATTGGGGTTTCGTGAATGGTTTAGATGTAATTTTTTAAGTGATATATCGAATTTTTAATGAATTATTTGTATATTTCAATGGAATAATAATAAAAATGCACGTATTGAAATTAAAGCCTTGAAATATCAAATTTGCTCATATCGCTTTCAAAAATAAATGAAATATTTTGACTTGTAAACAATGGTAAAGTATTTGTGCAGTATCCGGTTTTCCGTGATTCATTGCCAAATTTATGTATTAGAAGATCCTTTTTTAAAAAACATGCATGAAATATTAGTGTAAACTTTCAAATTAGAATGCAAAAACAGAGTACAATATTCGATATGCGCCCTTAGCAGTTTCATTTAGAAAGTTGATCTTAAAATCCTTGAGATGTTCGAAAGCCGTTCGTCCACTCAAGATTACTTGTCGAATTGTTTCAAAACTTAAATATATAAGAGAATATAATAGTTTTAACAATTATAATAATAAAATCGTATCAATTGTAAATTAATTAAACTAAATACCAGAATGCTTGTATAAATAAATCGCAACTTACAGCGATTACGAATAAATTTAAATAAACGCAACTACTCGGCAATATTATTTTGAAATACTTGCGAAACACTCATATTGCATTTTTCAACAATCATTCAGCTGACCTATTCAAAGCAACTAATTTACAATCGCTTCATTCACAATTATTGTTGACGGTCAACGAAAATTTACATAGATCTATAATCGAAATCGACATAAAATCCGCGATTGATTCGATTCGACAGGCTTTTGTGTATTGTTCAGTTGAATAGAACTTACGTCAAATCGATGGTTATTTCGAAATAACTTCTTGTAATAGGTCATAAATATTCATAATGTGTACTTCATTCTACAAGTCGTGAACGAAATTGTCGATTAATCGACTTCCGAGCCCGTTTCAGTTGACCGTTCGTTATGTTAGAAATCGAATTTTTAGAAAATTTTCGTTTTTATGATTCTGTTGTAAAACGTTTTGTTATGCTTTGGTAAATAGTAGTATACAAATCGTAATTGATGTGTCGTTTGTGTAAAAGTTGACGTTGTTGTCACAGTCAGTGCATTTCGAAAATCGATTTCGCGAGATTGTGATCGTGAATAATGTGACATTGAAATTCCAATATCGAAACTAGTTTTATTGTCTTTTACTTTCATAATAGGAAAATTAGAGATCTTTGTTACATATTTCATTTTAAAATTATAAAAGTGACTGTTGGTGTTCACTTGAAGGAAGATTTAAAATAGTTTTAGATTGTTTATATCACTATTGAATTATAACAATTGCTTTTTTTATCCATAAAATTTATTGTGCAAATGTAGTTTCTCGAGCTTAATTGTACATATAAAAGCTTTCAAACGGAAATGACTCGAAAGTCATTTATGTTTATTAGTGAACGATTGAACAAATGACCATACAGCGCAACTTAAATCACCTTTATTTTATTTTGAATCCAATTATGAAACCTCATTTAGAGAAAGTCGCCAAGTGGTAATATCAAAGTATTTTTTTTTATATGTATCGCACATCGGTTAGAAAAAAATTGACAACACTAAGATTAATCAGTTTCAATTAATGTGAAAAGAAAGCAACGTGTAACAGCTTTTTTGACACGCGCAAAATGTTGATTGATATTGTCGATTCGTTGCGAAAAGTTAGAAAGTGTAATGACTTGTTTTGAATAATCAATGGTTATTATATGATAGACTTGAATCTGTTATATGTGTTTAGTTAAAATTCAAAAGTTTTCACTCGTTCAGATAAATAAACAAACAATAAATTTCTTATTAATCTGCGATTAATGAGCACATGAAGATGTTAAACCTCAACGGGACTTTAGAATTTAGATAAATCTCGAAGTACAACGTTCGGTTTTATATGAACATGGCACTTATATCTTCCGGATCTTCTTCGCGATTCAATGTTAGACGACACACATTGAACCATGAAGAAGGTCCTCGTCGCCTTAACTTCTTCGAGTGCATCGTACGCTAGAATAAACTCGTTCAGAGTTCGTCGTTTAAATTCAAGACTTTCGTGGTACGCAACTCCAGTCGAGTACAGTTAGTCCAATGTACAGTTCGAAACATGCAAATCTGACTGGAATCCAAAAGAATGCGCTTTTCAGATTAGAGAACTTGTTCGTAAAATGTGTTTAAATTCGATGAAACCAATTCCGGTCGAAAACAATCTTGCCGAAAGCTCTATCGAGTTCTGTCGGACATTCGACTTTCATATCCAAATTTTATGTTTATTTCGTTGGTTTGACTTTCATGGAAACATATTTTATTTAATACAAAGCTTTAATCGGTTTGTGCTTGATTTTTAAGAAAATCTATTTAACACACGCGAGAGGAGATTGTATTGCAAAAAATCTAAAATAAATGGCAACCCGGAAAGAAAGTTAATTTAACGCAGACGTATAGCACTTTTTTGCTGCGTACCAATGAACGCATACCAAACGTCATATTTCGCATTTGTTAAGAAATCCAATAACCACATCGATATCAATCTAAATTTATGCATATTAAAACGACGCATGATTTTGAGTTATCCGATTGAATTACTTTGAGAAATTCTACGTTTAATAGAGCGCTTACTTACGAAAAAAATTTCAAATTTTCCAATAGGAAATTTTTGACTATTTCAATATCACATCTACATGATTACTAACATTGTGAAAATTTCTCGGTTTATTAACTTTTATTGTACAGAATATATATTATTTCGTTTGTTTTCTCGTGCGTATACCTATGATTATAATTTTATGAAACTTTGCATATTTTTGTAATGATGCTTTTATTTATATTTCAACAGTTTGTATGAAGGAAGATATAATAAATTATTCAAGAGTCATAAGATATTTAACATGAAAAATCATTAACAAAATAAATATATAGAATCTTTGCTTTCATTTCTTCGAAAAAAAAAATTAAATAAAATTGCACAATTCAGTCAATTTTTATGTTGAACTTTCACAAGCCTGGTTATTTCAAGCATTCGTAAAAATTTTGACTCACTACCCCAATTTTTTACAAAAATCGCCAATTATAGCCACACCTATATACATTTCAACCGCACATTAACATATTCCAAAAATAAACCACATCCTTAAAACTACCTCGTCCTACGTTTGCGTTTCCATATCCAGCGAAACATGCGTCCGCGTGGGTGCCGTTGGGAGCCAGAAGAGACGAGTTACCCCACTTCGGCCATCGAAACCGAGTTAAATTACCGTTAACACAGTCGGCAAACAATCATGCTGTCATGGGAGACTTTCCTCTCGATATCTCCGGCTGCGTAGAAGAGCTCCTCTGGTATTTGGGGTAATCGCAGACGTAACCGGAACGTTTAGATATCGCATAATGTCGCGAAGCGCACGATCGGTCGTTGAAGTTTGGTTGAGTGAATGTTGCAAATGTTGGGAAATTGCGTTGTTTTGAGAACTGAATGGGATTTTGCGGTGTGAGGATGTAGCGAATTGTTGCTGTGTTCCATTGATGCTTTTAATAGTCTTCAATTCGTATAGCATCCTTCCGGATGAATGGTAGCCAATTCAATTATATAATATTTCTTGAACTCTATAATAAGATTTATAAATATAGCTGATTCAATAATGTCAGTAATGACTTGTTTGTCAAATAATTTTTAGTGAATAACTTGGAATTTTACTCTCAGGGTCTCCGTGGCAAGTTTCTGTAATGTCTACGGCAAGTTCTGGGGGCTCTGGAGGCTCCACTGGAGCTTCAGTTGTTGGAGAAGCTACTAGGCTAGTACCAGCTCGATTACCTGCCGTCTTCGAAGTCCTCACGGCCCCAGGAAGTGCACCATTCACCAAAAGTGAAGTACGTATTATAATTACGCAACTAAGCATGATAGTTATTCCCCTCTAATTATTTAGCAATTTTCTTTTTTTATACATTTTTTTAGATTGGTGTCAATGTAATCGCTCCATCTAAAAGATTGGTATCTTCTAGAATTTTAGACGCTCCTGGTAAACCTAGCGCTTTTCGTATTGAATTCATTCCTGATGAAGTAGGCACACACGTGATTGAGGTTTGTTCAATGCTTATTTATAAAAATAATTATTGTGGCTGGAGATATAATATTTGTTTCAATTTTATTCAGGTATCAATAGCTGGTAGTAAATTACCAGCTGGACCTTTGATCGCGAAGGTCTACGATTCCAGTCTTATACAAGTAAATGACGTAAGCAGTGGAGTTGTCGGACAACCATGTCAATTTAGAGGTTTTTATTATTAATTTCATAACAAATGTATTTAAATTATTTAAAAATGTTATATTTAAATTGATGATTTTTCTCTAGTGGATGCTAGCGCTGCTGGAGAAGGACAGTTAGAAATTTCAATCAATGAAGGTGAAGTGCCTAATCACGTTCAGGTATCAGATTGTTTTCAATCATCAATTATTCAATATCAAGTTAAATGTGTACGATTAATCATCAATATTTCAGGTGGTTGGTGGTGGGCGATGCTTAGTATCTTTCACACCTGAACAAGCAAAACCACATTACATCGATATTAAGTTTAATGGAGAAACAGTAATAGGTTGTCCGTTTGTTTGCAACATTGCTGATACAAGTCGCGTCTCTTTGAATTTAAATAATTTAGGTAACTGATGTGCAATTATCAAATTATCGTTTTGTTTGCTTAAATATATTAAATTATTTCAATATTTATAGAACTTATACCGGTTGGTTCTGCGAGTACATTTCAATTGAGTGTAAGAGGAGGTGGAGCAGCGGAACTAGCGGTTGCTGTAAGAGGACCCCGTGGCGAATTACCTGTAAGAGTAATGGGTGATGCTCATTCGGGTTTTACTGCTGAGTTTACTCCACATGTTGTTGGACCTCATACTCTGACTGTAGACTATAATGGTCATCCCGTACAGGTAAACCATTTCTAATGTTTTACTTATAGAAGATAAATAAAAGATTTTAATTCTTAAAATTTTTATAGGGTACACCATTTGTTGCAAAAGCATATGATGCTCGTTTAGTTGCTGTCGGTGGTGTTTCCGGAGGAGGAATTGTATCTGGTGGAGGCATTGTTGGCGGCACGGCTCATTTTACCGTCGATGCTTCTCAAGCTGGGGAAGGAAATTTAGAAATAACTATATCAGCAAGAGGCTTAAATATACCAACACAAGTTCACCCACAGGTTATTATTTATTACATAATATAATTTGTTTATAATAATAATATTTTACAAATACTAACATTATTGGAATTTTCAGGGAAATGCAAGATTTTCCGTGAGTTTTGTTCCTGCAGAAGCTTGTGATCATATTGTCAATGTATCGTTTAATAAAGTGAGTTAAAAAAAAAATTACTTTAAAAATAAATGTAATGTTCTCAAAATTGTATCAAAATATTTTTAAATATTCATAGATGATTGTACCTGGTTGTCCAATAATTGTACCTGTATCTGGAGGCTTGGGAGGTCCTCAAGTTTCGTTACCTGGTCCAGGGCCAGTTATGCAACCCACTACACTCTTAATCAATCATCCTGGTGGAAGATTAGAAGATGTGGAAGTCAATGTTGAAGGTATAATAATTGTGTATCAAAATTTAAAAAAAAAAATAAGTTGTGTAAACTAATAGCTATGTGCATCAAAGTATCACATTATATGAAAAATTGCAGTTCAAAGCCTGACATTGATATTTATAAAAATGCCAATCACTTGCATGACACCTATTTTAATTAATAATTTGATTTTTCAATGATGTGATTGAAAAATTACATTGTAAAAAGTATGAAAGTACAATCATAATATATTCTAGTTTTGTAATTGTAAGATATTTGGGAAAATTCTTTTCTTGGTTTTTACTTCTTCCAGTTAATTTTTTCATTTATTACTCATGTATCACATACTAACTTTCCACCATTTTCCACCTGAAATATTGATTATGTATAGAGCACTTTAATGTTTATTTTATTTTGTGGGTTCAATTGTATCATACAAATTATTTAAACGTTTCTTTATAATTTAATATATTATTTTTCTAAACTATATCCATTAGATTTCAAAAAAGTAACACTTTGAATGTTTAATTTAAACCAGTAGAAATCAACGGCATGTATATTTTGAAATATTTAAAAGGTTCAAATAATTGTAATTTCAAAAACTGAAAAACTAACACAATTTCGACTGGAAGAAGTAATACAGCACTGCACTACGTTTAATGATCTATTTTTTCCTTTTCTCTATCATTGCAGGGCGACGTCGTCTCTTATACTAAGACATACTTTCAGATCTTCATTACAAATAAAAATTTTGTCGATGACGACATACGATGGCTCATACTTGTGCCATTCGTTTACGGTCAATATTTGTCGCGACTGACACGACGATGACGATTGACTATATATCTAATTGACATGCAATATAATAATCATTGCTTTAAATCGCACACTAAAATTTTGTTTGCGTTTACATTTATTTAAATGCGCATATGGTCAAATATGTTTTCAACTAGAGGTATTTCAGAATTTTAATTTATTGATTGCCTGATTGAAAACATATGATACTAAAACAAAAATAAATCTGCTTGGCTTCAGTGTGTAAATAGGTGATGGATATATTCTTTCTAATGTTTTAATGATTTTATTTTATTCATAGCTCTTAAGTAGGTTAAACGAAACTCACATTTAATTTTTCCATTGCTGGTGGATTGATTGCATAGATGATTAGAAATTGATTTAATGAATTATCTAATAACTACTACTGTATATTTATTATTATTTGATTTTTGAATAATTTGATTGTCCCTTTCTAAAAATTTATTTTCATTCCACCAGCAATTTATATTTTTAAATAAGATCAACTGCATTTTCCCTTAAAAAAACTTGAATTTTCATTTGGATTATGGAAAGTAATTTCATCAACATTCGAAAATATTTCATGAATATTGAAAAAGATCATTTACATGAAAATAAATAAATCAACAAACTTCACTTGTGATTATCAATTTTTGATAGTTAGTGAGTATTTATTATACTTAATGAGCAATATTTTTAATTTGTATTGGAAAAAAAACAAAAATTTCTTAAAAACCATGTTTATACATTAACGGAAAATAGCAATTATCTTATTAGTATAATTTGTGAAAAATTTCATCACTAGCGGAGTCGAATCTTAAAATTAAACGAGTTGAATATATAGTTTTCATACTATTTGAAAATTTTGAAAATCTTAATCAATTTATGATTCATAATATTTTGTTGTTAATTTCAATAAATTTATATTATAATCAACAATCAAGTATTGGATTCATGCGGAAATTAAATTAAATCTTAGAAAATATCGGAAATTTTGTGTTATTCTTAATCTTTTATTATGTGAATTTTTGGCAATTGCTTTAAATTGGATAAATATGAAAAGTCAAATAATTTATGAGTAATTTTTATTCAGAAATATTTTTTTAATATTTAGCATACATTATTATTTATATAAATACTTTTATGAAATTATTTGATTTTTTTAAATATATAGTACTACAGTAGGTGTTTATAGTAAGGGCGATTTCAAGTGAACTTTCTTTGCAATCAGAGCTTATAATTTTAAAGCAATTCATATAGCTTTTTACATTACATTTATAACGCATTAATATAAAATGTCAATGTCTTGCAATTTAACAAATTCATAACATTTTGAACTGTATTTGACAATATCTGCTTAAGACCAACGACAAGTAAAAACCTAAATTCAAATATAATTCGACTTCAAAATCGACGAATTGACATTGAGTCTCCTTCAACATAACAATTGGGTTAATGGTGCGTTAAAGGTCCTAATGGATCCAGTGTTCCTGCTACAGTACAACAAACAGGCGAAGGACTTTTCAAAGCTGAATTTGTTCCAAGAATAGTTGGAGAACACAGAATAAATGTTATGATACAAGGACAAGCAACACCGGGAAGCCCTTTCGCTGCTAAGGTAATTTAACGAAAAATATTATTTTAATACATTTCTCTAATGAATTTTTTGAAAACCTATCTAAATTTATAGGTTTATGATGTAAATGCTATAAGAGTAAAAGAAGTAACTAATGGTACTGTTGGAAAACCAGTCACATTTTTAGGTATTATTATTTATTATTGAATAAAATAACACAAATAAAAATAAATAATTTACCATAATTAACATATGGGTTTTTTTTAGTTGAAACATCTCAAGCAGGACCTGGAAACTTAGAAGTAACAGTGAATGGTGGACGTGTGCCAACATCAGCTCAAGCGCAAGGACAACATACTTATGCTATTTCGTTTACTCCGCGTGACCCAACCCCACATACAGTTGATTTACGTTTTAATGGTCAAGACGTACCTGGTAATTTAATTTTTTCACATATACTGTAATTTATTTTTAAGAATTGTAATAATTAATGTTAATTTTACAGGGAGTCCATTCCAATGTCATATTTCTTCTCCGGCACGTGTCGTTGATGTTGAATCATTAGAAAAAGTATCAGTTGGTTCTTCGTGTGAATTTTTCGTAGAAAGTGCAACTACCCCAGTAGTAGAAATTTTGGGGCCAGCACGTAGACCAGTTGGAGCTCAAATTATACCAACTGATGAAACCGAGGAAGACCAATTCGGAACAACATCTATGGCCAATCAAAAGTACAAAATCAGATTCACTCCAGTAGATGTTGGTGATCACAGCATAGAGGTAAATCTATTTTTGTCTAATTGTCAAAAAATACTGATGAATTTAAATTTAAAAAAAAAATGTTATTTTAGGTACGTTTGCCACAAGGAGGACATGTAGAAGGAAGTCCATTTTTGCTCAAAGCATATTCTGCCGAACGTGTCTCTGTTACTGATATAACTCCAGGAACTGTAGGAAAACCTGTATGTTTCACAATAAATGCATCTCAAGCAGGTAAACATGAATAAAAATTGATAAGAGTTCCTTGTCTGTTTTTCTTTTTTTCTATTAGTGTAATTATTTTTTTCTAAATATTCTAGGAGCTGGAAATCTGGAAATTATTGTCGCAGTTGCAGGTCGCAATGTACCAAACTATGTTCAAAGTGAGGGCAATGCAAGATTCAAAGTAAGAATTTTTGTTCTAAAATTTTTTATTTTTTTTTTTGTGCTATGATTTTTCAAATAAGAAAATTTCATAATGTATGTAAATTGGTTTTGATTTTTTCAGGTTAACTTCAAGCCTACTGAGGCTGCTCCACATTCACTATCAGTTAGATTTAATGGACGAGCTGTGCCTGGATCGCCTTTTACATGCATCGTTGGTCCTTCTGGTGGAAATGCACCTCCAAATGCGCGAGCTCGTGGTCCAACTCTACGTTCTGCTCCTCGAGGACATAATGCTGAAATTCAGTTGACAGGATTTTCTGGTATTATTCTTTCTTATTTGAAATGTTATTTATTTATAAAATAATCTTATTTGATCATATTATCATAGGTAATGAGCCTCAAGTTTCAATATCTGCTCCGGGAAGTGTTGTGCTAAAACCTCGTATCATACAAGGTTCATCATCAGATAGTTGGATAGTTAAATGGCTACCAGAACAAGTAGGTCGACATCAAATATCTATCACAGCAGGTCCTTCCCATCATATACAAGGATCACCGTTTACATGTAATGTTTACGATGTTGATAAAGTGAGGGTTACTGGCTTGGGTGCTGGAGGTAATTGTTTATTTTTATTTTTATTTCATTGAATTTTTATTTTTTTTCATGAAAATGTTTTTTTTTTAGGTTTGGAAGGTATGGTGGAAGGATTAAGTTTAGGAGAATCCATTCAAGGGGAAGTAGGAAAACCTGTTACTTTTAGTGTTGATGCAGCAAATGCTGGAGAAGGTACATTAGAACTAGTAGTTTCTACAGCACAATCCACTGTTAAAGCAGAGGTAATAAAAATTATTTTCCAATAAACTCTTATATAATTTATCAATTATAACATGATAACGCGATTGCTTTGTTAAAATTAAATGTAGAGTTCTCAGTAAATGTAAATGTGGCGCTCGCAGTTTCGCCTAGTGTTGCCGGTACCCAACTAAGCCGACTCAGGAAGCTGGCATAGAGTGGGGTGCATGTAACAGGCGGGATGGTGGGCTTCCCCTTCGAAATATATAACATGATAAATTTTAAATAAATTTTCAGGTTGTGGCATGTGCTAGGGGTCTTTATGATGTAACATTTGTACCTCAAACTTGTGAACCTCATTTTGTAAATATAACATTTAACGAAGCTTCTGTTCCTGGAAGTCCCTTCCAATGCGATGTTCATGAAACTGTTCATCATGTGCAAATTGGTATAAATCTTCATAATCACAATTAATTAACTCTTAAAAATGATTATCAATAAAACGTAAATTAAAAATTTTCAGGTGGAAATGCAACAGTTGACTTGCCGACAACATCACACTCAGTAGAAATTGTAGGACCAGATGGAAAGAATGTGTCTTATGTCACCAATCATGGAGTTGCAGAATTCAAAACAGATCAAATCGGTTTATATAATGTGAAGATTCTCAATTCTTCAGGTTCTATTATTTCTGCGAAAAGTGTGAATGTTTTCGATACAAGCCTTATAAAAGTACTTTCAATTGGAGATGCTTATTGTCATCGACCCGCAATCATAACCGGTTTGTTTCATTTCATCTGAATAAATTTCAACTTTGATTGTTTCATATTAAAATGTTTTATTTAATTTCAATATAGTATCAGTGGCAGATGTTGGTGCAGGAGTTTTAACAGCTTTAGTGAGATGCGGAGGTTCTAGTGTTCCACATTCAGTAAGGTCTCAAGGTAGTCGTCATGAATTAGTATACCATCCTAGTAGAGCAGCACCTCATACAATCATGCTGTTTTATAATGGAGTTCCTGTATCGCGTCGGCCATTGAGACCAAATGTTTTGCCACCAGCAGTTGGACAAGAAGTAAACATATTTTCAATTATTTTATTCTAACTTATCCATGCACGTATCTAAACAACTTTTCTTTTTATCAGGTAACAGCTTCTGGACTCGGTTTATATCAAGCCAAAGTTGGTCAAGTTAGTACATTTAGCATTGATACGTTAGGAAGACCAGCTAGAGAATTTGATGTAGTGGTTTCTGGTCCAGGAGGAATAGCTTTGCCAGTTAGGTATGTTTGTGTTAAGTATTTAATACTTTTAACATTTTCTTCTTAATACATTCAAAATTGTATTATTTTTTTTATTTCAAGGTGTTATCAAACAAAATCTGGACAACTTCAAGCAGAATTTACTGTATCCCAAGTGGGTCAATGCACAATAGGTAATAATAAAAATTTATTTACTAAAATATTAATAAATTGATATTAATAGAAATAAACATTCAATTTGAAAATTTCAGAGGTCTTGCATTTATCCAAGCCAGTTTCTGGTAGTCCTTTCACATGTCACTCATTCGATCCTGCTAAAGTTTCATTATCTAACATTCCCCAAGGAAATGTTGGTGTTCATACACCTATTACATTTACAGGTATGTTTGAAATTCAATATATTTATTTAATTTGTAATATAATTAGATGCTAATGTTTATTCAATTTGTAGTGAACCACACCGATGCAGGTTTAGCAGAATTAGATGTTACAGCTACAAGCCCTCTTGGTCATAGTCTTCCATTAGATATTACTGCTCAAGGAGAAGGAATACACCATGTTCAATTGTTACCAACAGTTCCAGGACACTACAGACTCTATATTACCTATGGCGGTAAAATGATCTTAAATTTTTTGCTATTCAAAAAAAAAACTATGTCATTGCTTAATTATTTTTTTTTTCAATATAGGTATTGGAGTTGCGGGCAGTCCTCTATCACTTGGTGTTATCGGAGGAGGCGTCGGTACAACATCGTCATCAGCAGCTCGAGCACTCGGTGCTGGACTTCAAGCTGCTCATGTAGGAAAAGAATCTACCTTTACTGTTATCTCTCATGATGCACAACCTCATATTCAGGTAAATATCCTTAAGTTGCATGAATTGCACGAGTTCATTTTATTTTTTCCCCTAAATAAATTTTAAAATTTGTCGACAGATTGAAAAACTATCATCACCGGAAGAACAGGGAAGTCCTGGTCAATTATTAGATTGTGTGGTAACACAAAATAGTAATGGAGAATGGCGTTGTACTTACATACCACTATATGTAGGTCTTTATGAAATTAGGATCAGTTGCCCTCGTCAAGGTCCATTACCAGGAAGTCCTTGGGAACTTAAGGTATGCATTGAGAAAATTATATTTTCAAATTGTTAAGAAAACATATTGTTTGAATCAACATAAAAAAATATTTTTCGAAATAGGTAATAGATACATCTCAAGTATCATTAGTTGGAGGATGGGCATTACATCTCGATGAAGCAGGTAGAGTGAAAATTCCTGCTAAACTTGTATTCGACACATCTAATGCAGGACCTGGACAGTTAGAATGTTTATTGAATGGAAGAAGTGTTCGTAAGTGTTATGGATTGTTTTGTGAAAAAAGAAATAAAAAGTGTTTTGAATAACAATGAATATTATTTTAATTTTCAGCTGTTGAAACAGTAAATAGTAGAGCTGTTGTTTCTTTATCACCATTGGAAGGTTCTTCTGAAGAAATGTCATTAGAATTGACTTATAGCGGAGCAGTAGTCGGCGGAGCTCCAAGAGCAGCTCATGCAACTCCTGGCAGCGGAAACGCAACAGGTTCAGCAGAACGAGTTCTTTTAGCTGGTAGAGGTTTAGCTACAGCTCATACCGGAGAAGTTGCACACTTTACAATTGGTAATTATGAAGCAATATGCATTCAAACAAATAAAAATATTTTTTTGAAATTTGAATGAAAAATTTCCAAATATTTTCAGATGGTTCTCAGGCAGGCGGAGGACAACCTGAAGTATTATTACAATCCAGATCACTTTCAAGAGCTGTTGGCGTAGCTTTGACACGGGCCGGTCCAGCTCTTTGGCGTGCTTCATATACCGCCCCAACACCTGGTCATTATTTATTACGAGTTACATGGGATAATCGCTTAGTGAAAGGTTAAATTTGTTTATTTTTTTTAATTATTAAAACTCTGACGCAGTCATAATAGTTAATTATTCATTTTAGGCTGCCCCTTATCAGTTGTTGTATCGGGAGGAGCTGATGCATCATTAGTTACTTGTTCAGGTGTAGGCTTATCGCAAGGTGTTGTTGGAAAAGAAATTCGATCATGGATTGATACTCGAAGAGCTGGCCCAGGAGAATTAACAGCCCACTGTACAGGTAATATCTAAATTATTTAAAACTGTTTTAAATACATATAAATAATACATGTATTAATTTCATAATTTTTTCACAGGTCCTCACAAAGTAGCATATTGTGAATTGTATGAACACGGTGATGCAACATTTACGTTAAATGTGAAGCCTCAAGAAGCAGGTAGACATCAGCTAACTGTGAAATATGCAGGAGAACATGTTCCAGGTTCACCGTTCCAATTAAAAGTAGCAGGTGCACCTGACGCATCGAAAGTTCGTGTCTATGGCCCTGGAGTAGAAGCAGGTGTATTAGCGACATTTCAATCGCGATTTATTTGTGATACACGAGGAGCTGGAGCTGGGCAGTTAACTGTTCGAGTACGAGGACCAAAAGGTGCTTTCCGTGTAGAAATGCAACGAGAAAGTCAAAAAGACAGAACAATTCTTTGCAAGGTGAATTTTAATCCAAAATTAATGGCAGTAATCATTTAAGTATGTTTATTTATTTATTTCTCGTATTGCAGTTCGATCCAACTGAACCTGGCGATTATAGAGTAGAAGTCAAATGGGCCGGAAAGTTAGTACCTGGTTCTCCATTCCCTGTCATGATATTTGATACGCAAGAAGAACTTCGTAGATATTTACAAACTGGTCAAATTCCAACATAAAATTCTTGTCTTACAAATACATTGTTCATATTCCATAATTGCCATAAGTAATAATGAAAATTTTCTAATATATACTTTATTTTTATTTTATGTAAATGTATGCATTTATGTATATGTAAATAATAAATTTATTTCATTGAAATATTGAATTATCGAAAATTGCAATATTTTTTGATAACATACACATACATATGGTACATATTTTTGTACATATTGGTACATATTTGATATAAAACATATTTTTATTATTATATAAATTTAATATATTTAAATTTTATATAAAATTAATAATGATTAAATGAAACAATGAATAAAATTGTATTGTAATATATATATTTTAGTTAGTATGTATAAATGAACAAAATTTTTCATTAAATATTGTTTCAATATTTAAATACGTTTTCTAATTTAACAAACTTAACATAAACTGACTTAGTTAGGATTATAAATACTGAAAAACTGTTAATTGATTAATGAAAAATGTTTTTGAAAAAAATAAATTTTCAAGTCAAAATAAACTTTTCATTCATTTTTTAATTAACTAATACAATGAAAATCATTCTATTAATACTGAAATGATATATCATTTGAATTATTTAGCGTATTATAGAGTTTAGCCCATGAATTTTTCGAACAATGCGGTGATTTGTATTTATTAATGATAGATTTTCTGAATCTCAAAGAGTTTTCAAATGCATCAGGTTTTTCATTTAAATGTTCGAAAAAAGAACTGTGCAGAGGAGAACTATTAAATTGGTTATGAATAAACAAATTCTTTAATTTGGAGGCAGAACACATTTTCATAGGGGTAGAAAAGTTTTTCATACTTTTTGCAGGACTAGAACAATTGCTTTTGAGAAACTCGTCATAATAATTATCATTTCTACTAACAATATTGTTGACTATGAGAGATATATCATCATCATCAATATCATCGTTCATAGAATTTTCGATATTTACTGATGTATCATTTTTTTTCGCTTCACACGAGAAGTTTAATAACAAAGATTTTCTGCAGTATAAACCAACAAAGCTGTCATTAACTGATGGTAAAAGTTTATAATCTATGTTTTTGCAACTTCTATTTTCATCGCCGTTTTCAGTAGTTTCAATATTTACAAACGAATCAATTTTTCTTTGACTAGCATTTAGCTTTTTCATATTTGTTTTCTTTGATTTCCGAGGTTTTGTTTTAAAGCTGACTTCTGTGTTGACTATTTTACGCTTTCTAATTACTTTTGGCTTATTGCTTGAGACACTATTGTGTATGCTTAAATTATTGAAACTAAGATTGAGATTTTCAATTTTCTTGGCATCCGTGTTAAGTTCGTCATTGACATTTTCTTCATTCCTTTGTAAGAAATTAGTAATTTTGAGATTGTTTTTCAAACATTTTTTAGTTGATTTAGATTTCTTTTTGGTTTTCCGAGAAGATAAAAATGTATCAACTAAATCTGGATATGCAGCAGTGAATAAATCCTGTGGTTCAACAGTAGTCCATAATTCTTCTTCACTTTTTTCTGAAAATTTATTAACATCATAAGACATTGTAAAACCTCAGTAAAAAATGTAGGGCGCAGATAATTACCACTTAGCTGTTCGATAGGTATTAAGCCCTCATAATGACCATCGGAATCTTTCCATATTATTTCATAACAAGGTATACCTGATAACATTTCCATCAAAATTCAAAGATGTATTTTTAGATATTATCAAGTAAATTGATATTTAGAATACCTTTTAAATTTCTCTTCTTTTTGATCAAAAGTGGTTCTATCCAATCTGGATTTTTATGAGGATCAGGACCCAAAAACAAATCGATTTCTAAACGATTTTTTGCTTTATTCATTAGCTGCCATTTTGTTAATAATGGTAAGAATTTTTCAATGCAATATATTTCAGGCCAGCCTAATTTGTCACACATTAATTTCTAAAATAAAATATAATAGTATATAACGGTATTTTAAAAAAAGTATAAAATGAACTTACAACAAATTTAATCATATCAGGTTTATGCCAAAGAGGATTGAAGTCTTTTGGAGTGCTCTCTTTTTCTACCAAATATTCTTCAATAATATCAATACTAGGAAAATCATCAGGATTTTTTAGAACCTTACTTCGGATATTTAATTCATTTTTCAAATTTTGATAATAGTTCCTTCAAAAAAAAAAAAAATTATTGTGAAAAATATTTAAGAGAACAATGTTTAATATCGACATACTTATAATTAGATTGATCACATCCTATTGATGTTTTACAGTTTTTACACCCTATTCGAGAATGTGATCGTATATTACCCAGATGACCACAACCGGAACAGTATTTTGTATCATCGATAGTTTTAGCGAAATTTTCGAACATGTCTGTATTTGAGATCCACGATGAAAGTCTGAATGGTAAAATTTAATTTTTAATCAGATTTATATCTAATCAATATATCTTACAATAATAAAATATTTACCTTTCGAGTATCGTTTCGTTATCAAAATTTAACAAAAAAGATACAGCAGTCGATTGTCCTACTCCTTCAATTCCGTTTCCATTATAATCTGAACCGCAAAGTAAAGCAAGAGCCACCATTTTTTTGCGTCCAAAATCTGAACATAAATAAAAACACATCAAGATAAATAAGGTTGAAATAAGGTTGCAATAAAAACAATTACCTACCAAAGGAAGCTTTAATTTTTTCTAAGTCGTACACTTCTACAGAACCACAATTTGTAGCACTCGACCCTGAACTAGATACTGAAAAGTTTTTATAAACCTTTTTAGCACCATACACAAAGCAATCTGAATCTTGAGATATTACGGCAGACACAGCCTAATAAATAAAAATGATTCAAAAGCTATGGATTTTTTTCATAATTATTCAATAAAGTTAGGCATACTCCAGTTGAATTGAGATGAGCACACATGGCTTCAGCTTCACCAACCCCTCGTATACATTCCAATCCCATACTCTTCAATAAAATTTCACACTAAAACAAATATTACAAGTTCTATATGAAAATATGTTCTATACTTGATAACAATTTGAATTTTTATAATTAATTACCTGATTAAGAACAGATTTAAACCGTTTTCTTTGTGTACACGGTTTCCTGAGTCTACTGGGATCTTTTGAAGTTTTACCAGAATTTTTATGTTGTATCAAATTTCTGTTAGCCATTGTGTCTTGCTTAAGTTTTGGAGCTTCTCCTTCCAGCACGAACACTGGAGTTATTCCATTCAATATTAAGTAACTTGCGCGAAAATATAAATTTCTTTCATAGAAAAAGTGAAGCGTTTAATAAATCAGTTATGTTTAATAAATCAGTTATCAGTACTTTGTTAAAAGTAGGTATAATAGACGAATTCCGGCTCACTTTTGCTTTTAGCTCACAAGCGTTTCTGGCTCACATACGTTACAGGCTCATGTAAGCTTCTGAATCACGAGCGATACTAGCTCAGAGATAAAAAATTCAGTTTTCTGGGTTAGAAACGAAAGTGAGCCAGAACCCGTGATGAGCCAGAATCCGTCTTGAGCCAGAAGCCATCTATTATACCTACTGTTAAATTCGATAATATAGAAAAACATACCTGAGATAAAGACGTGGTTGAGCATGTTGTTCAGCAAAACTTTGACTATCACAAATCCAACCGGACAAATCAATAGCAACTTTTTCACCCCTCAGCTATAATAAAAATATATATATAGGGTTTCAAATATGTACGTAAATTATTAATTAATAAATTAAATGAAATCAAACACAATATTACTTTATAAAGGGGTTCGCAATGTGCATGGGGAGCTAATAATCCCCAAAGTCCTTTTACACCCATTTCGGAGGTCATACGAAACTCAATTTGAACAAATGTCAGTTTACCAAGGGAACCACCTTAAAAAATAATACTTTCAAATCTTACTACCAACATTTCAAGATCAAAAATAAATACATATTTCGCCAAAGTTTTTAATTTTATAATTATTTTCTAAATTTCTAAATCCTCAAGAAATTTTATTTCTACATTCAAAACCACTTTGTATTCATTTAATAATAAATTTTTCATTATAGTAACACTGATTTGAATGCGGTGACTTACCAACTAAAGATAATGCGCTGTCAAAGATTGGAACGTCGGCCGTTGGTAAGCCAAGTTTTAATTTGCGGGAATTATATATCTTTATTTGAAATTTCAAATGATTTTTCAGTATTGAATCACGTATTCGCTAAAATCAAAGTATTAATTAAGTATAAAAATTGATTACAGTTCTATTGGAGTTCGACAAATGATTCTTCCATCTTAAAAAATGGAACTTACTACGTTTCGTGGCAATTATAAAGGTGATATACCGTCAATTCGTCAAAGGAAAATAGTTGGGTATTTCAGCGTCAATACAAAAGGAGAACAGTATCGTAGCACTGAACAATTGGGATATCTGAAATGGAAGAGGTTTTATAGAAAAAAGATAACTATTAATTTAACCAGAGGACAGAGTGAATCTATTCGTCGGACTGAAAAACATGATTTCACTTATTATCAATATTTGGTTGATAATCCTTCGATGGTTCACAACTTTTCCGTCGATACATTGGAACAAATTGGATTTATTTGTAACAGACAGGTTTTACGGAGAATTGCCAATTTACCTTATCAAGAACAGAGGATAGAGAAGTGCTCGGCTCTTTTATTTCAAGGAAATATTTATTTATATTTCATAAAAGATGATGAACCCACAAATCAAAGAATGGAACATTGTTCGCGTTGGGGATATAAATTTGAACAACATTTATTATCGTGTAAAATTATTTATTCTTTAACATTTTTGATCTTTAAGTTCTTTCGATAATAATCAACGTTTGTATTGTATTTTAGCTACACCAAATTCCGAACCTATCACAGATAATCCAGTTAAAGAGGGTGAAGAATTTGCTTGCATTTATGAATCGACGTTCGGTCGTCATCGAGTATTATATGCAGCTGAAATGGATGGAATTATTATTGAAAATGATGAAGAATCAATTGCTGTACCAAAATCTGAAGAAAGTTCTGATGATGATATCATAAACGAATTAAATAAAAGAAAATTTGTTGAACTGAAAACTGCTGGTTATGATGAGAATAATAGAACTTTTAGGTAAATATTTTGAATATATTTTAAAACATACTTTGTTGAAAAAGATTAAAAAACTGTTAGTTTTTTTGTAGAAAATTTAAATCTAGAGAAATTTGGTCTCAAAGTTATTTTACTGGCGTTGAATCTATTGTTATTGGTATTAGGAATTATGATGGTATTGTTAATGAAATACGCAGATATCACTTACAAGATATGATAGATATTGGAAAGGTAACATATTTTTACATTAAAAATATACCTGTAACCGTGAAATTATCGTATTAATTTTTTATGTGATTCATAGGAGTTTTGGAGTCCTCATATTTGCCTAAACTTCCTCGACAGCTTTTTATCATTCATCAAAAAATGTTTCACTAGAGAACTATCTATATTAAAACAAGATTCGAACCTAAAAGAAATTCCTAAAATCGAATTGATTTTCGAAAGGAAAGTAAACTCTCCCGTTATTTTATCAAGAAAAAAACTAGACGACATCAGACCGCACATGTTCGACTGGTTCATCAAAGGCATTTCTGTAAAAACAGATAAATGACAATAAATAACTTATTAAAATGATAATTATAAATAATTCACTGATTAATTTGTATGTGTTTGTGTGTAATTTGTAAATAATGAAATTGTATAATTGACAAAAATGTATTTTTGATATAAGGAATCTGCACAGAAATAAAGACCACCTTGTTGAAGTATACTTTATCTAACTTCTAAAAATACTGAATAACCAAACGTTTTTTTTATGAAGATCAAAAATACAGATTCACTTATATAATATACTTTCACTATAGCATATATACAAATATTTCTGCTACTAGGTTTGAGACTGAACTGAATTTTTTTTCTTAACCTAATCTAACCCCTATGTGTTAGGTTAGGTTAGGTAAAAAAAATTCAGTCTCAAACCTAGTAGTAAGTACCCAATAATTAATAATTATGTAAATTATTTATAATAATTTATTTCTAAATAAATATATTTTTACTAATATAATATAAATTTTCATATCGCACTAATTTACGCGATAAATTTATTTTTGCTAATTGTGACTAAAATTTTTATACCGTATCGACTTTGATAAATAAAACATTGAACCAAAAACCCACCGTTTCACTGAAAATTTCCCAACACCCAACAACAATTTTCCTCCACAACCCGCAGTCATCCTTTTACCGGCGATTGGTTGAAGAGCGACGTTTTCCCTTTCGCAAATTAACCCCGGGAGCATGTTTGGGATTGGGATTCCTGCGTCGGTCGCCTGTCAAATCTCCTTTATATTAGTTTGCATGAGGAGTTAGCCGTGGATTAGTGGCGAACGCCCCGCTTCGGTTCTCATTACAGCGGATTACACGCCGCAGATGGCGACAGACTTGACCGCCATCTTTTTATAATATTGCCACTAAAGCGCTTATTTTGTTTGGGGCAATTTCGGTCGGCGGATTTTTATGTATTAATCGCTGAGTTGGCGCGTTCTTTTGGAGTTGTGTGCTGTTTTGAGTTGTGGTTTTTTCGTGTGGAAAATTATGTGTGGTTTTTTCGGTATGGTTGGTTGAAAGGATAAATATTTTTTTTTATTAGTGATAAGGGAAGGATATAGTGGAAAAGATTTGATACGATATATTTTTTTTGTGTTAAAATTTTTTTTCATGTTAAACGTCATATTATTATGTTATATTTTGTCAGGACCGCAGTATGATTTCCATTGTAACAAAAAGATGATTCTGAAGTGATTTAATATCAAATTAATTGATCAAGTCACCTCTCATCTAACTTTATTGTTCGACGGGAATTGATTTGGAAAATATAATACGTTGAATTAAAATACAGATTTTTTTTCATTTTATCAGTTTTTATTTTATTTTATAGTACTGAATCTAAAAATATGAATTTTTTTTTTGAACTTATTATTTTTATAAATCGTTTGGTTTAAAAATAATAAACAATTTTCAATTAATAATAACATGTTACATTTTAGCAAATAGATGATACTTTAACAAAAAACCAAAAACTAAACGAACATTTCCTCAAACCAAAGTTACTTAAACATAAAAATTTTAAGGTATCCATTATATCGATTGAACATCATGTTTTTCAAATATTGAATTGATTTAATTTCGTCCTCACGTCATATTTTTTCGATAAAAATAAAGTGACAAATAAACAATCGAAATCACATTCGAAGGTATAACGATGTCAAAAATAAAATAAAATAAAAAAATCCCCGACTCAAAACAAAAAGATGTCAGACATTTCCCTCATCCGATTGCGAATCTTGAAAAACCCGCACACAGAAGTCGGCAAAGCGCGGCTCGATTTTATCTATTTAAATGGCAATTTTGCAAAGTGCATTTTGCCGGCGTACAGTTGCGCAATTTTTCTAGCACGATCTCGCCATTGTGCCACTCGCATTTGTGTAGAGAAGGGTTAAAACTCAGCTTTTCCCTCGAAGAACCTCAACAGAACGGGTCCATTAGTTATCCGGACGTAACGGGGTGCAGTCGCTTTTCGCGCTCGAAACTTCTCCTGTCTCCTATAATCCTTTCCGAAGATGTCAATATAAGATATGAAAAATAAAATAAGATCCTCGAGGATTTGGTTGTGAAATTTTTCGGAAGATGTAAACCGGCATCATCATGAATTTCCGCGTGAACGTGAAAAGTGTTTTGCGTATTTTCATTTTGTATTGTGTCGTGAGGGCGTTTCAGTTCAATATAGGATACGTTGAAGGAATTAAATGGCTGTAAGTTTTATTTTTTTAAATTTTTAAATTGATTTGTAAAAAAATAATCGTAAATTAAATGCAAAAAGAATCGTGTATGATTTTGAAAATGCGAAGGGCAATTTGCGATCATATTATAATTAGGGATTGTATTGTTGAAATTTTGTCTAAATTACATTCAAGGGTCATATGACGTTCATTAAAACCCAACCCCCGACAATTATAAACGTTTTGCGTTGCGCTATCATATTTCAATTAGAAGACGTAGGGTGCTGTGCATACATTACGCGAAAACCATTAGTCGTTCTAAACCTTTTCAAAAAAATTTCATCCGAATCGATATATTTTAAAAAACGGTACCCTTCCGACTGGCAAAAGAGCCTGCATTGTACAACTTCTGCCACTCAGGGATGGCTATCCATCAAAAAACGCTCGATCATCATTAAATGCGGATTTGCGGAGAATTTTTGCAACACCAGCTGTTGCAGTCGAGGATGCACCGGCTCGTTCAAAACTTCTGTCATTAACACGCTGATGCTGGGGGAGGTGGTGGAGTTGGAAGGGTGTCCGGTGGAGCATTTCGGATTTTTGAAGTTGAGAATTTGCATTAAAATATGGAAATTGTATGCGAATTTGCGATTTCATAATCTCTTTCCGCTTAGATGCTTATATGTCGTTTTGGTGTTGGGTCTAAGTTGAATTTTATTATCTAAATATTATTTGTGCTTTTTCGTATGAAAAAGCAAGAATAATATGTAAATAATTGTTTTTTTTTTTAATAAGATTATTTTCGTAAGATAAAAATTAACTTCGTATTATTGTCGCTTTTGATAATTTTGCATTGTTTGAAAAAAGCGATTCCTTCAATGGTTCACTCATTTGAAAAATATTACATCAGTGACGCATCATGTGACACAGAAAGTGAAATTTTGTGGAAAAATTTGCATATTCGCAATTGAGTCACTGAAAAGAATTGATTACGGGAATATTTCATACAAATAAAATGCCACACACCTGAAAGCCTTCGAGTAAAATTTTCTCATCTGTAACATGCACATATGAACCCGCGAATTTAAATCGCATTAACAATGACAGCTCCCGACACGATTAATGTCTCAATCAAAGCTGTTATACAATGCACATAATATGAATCGCAAATACGTTAAGATACAGAACCGTTATCGTCGAACTGGAAATCTTCCATTTCGCCCACCGGTTGCGACATTCCGACTGCTTGATGGCACTAACCTGAGGAATATCGCACATTGTCCCTGCTGTTAATCGTAAATCTGCAAGTCTCAGGCGTGGCTTTAGCAAACTGCTTATCAACGAGAAGCAGATCTGTTCAAAGATCTTGTGGGGGCGAATGCTCCGTTCCATTTCATAATCTTTAGATTTAGATCTAACTTGTGTTCGACTTTCTGATTTTATTCAAGGGCGCTCAAAGAAGAAGATGTGATCGGAGCTGCTGAAGATCCTGGAGATGAATTGGTTTCAGATGAAGGAGCAAGTTGCGGACGAGCCAGAGCTTTAGGTGTCCATCCTTGTGCAGCATTAGTACACGTAGCAAAAGCTGCAACTCTCGCCAAAGAAACCTGCAAAAACGTTCAATCCCAAAGCCGTTGGAATTGTTCATCAATAGACAAAGCACCCGATTTCACTCCTGAACTTTTAGTCGGTAAAGTATTCAATTTTTTACACAGAAAATACCTATAATTTTATCAGGAAAATAAACGTTATCGCGTGTCAGATGCATTTATCGCTCGAATTGACTCGAATGCAATTTCGTCCTCTATTATATTATAGTCACGTATTCGTTGCAGACGAAGGGTCGGTTCAACGAATCGATGCCCGAAATCGACAACGTAGAGACGATTAGATGCATCCATCATGGTCGTACCCTGATGACGGTGTCGTCAATCAAGATAAGGTAACCCCACCCGAGGTCGATCGATCGCCACCGAAAGCAGTGCTTTCGCTTTTGTCGTTCTAATCGGATCTTATTGAAATCTTAATGGAATCGTATTGAAGGCGAAATAACCTCGTTTTGACTCTATTTTATCTTGCTTGATGTAACCAGTCACTCATTCGAAATTAAGGCAGATAATTTTCGAAACGATGAGATTAAGTTCGAATGTGAAAAGACAAGGAGTTTGGGTTATTCAAGTTTAAATATTGATTTCAGGTACAAAAGAGCAGTCTTTTGTGTATGCTTTAAGTTCTGCAGCTTTGACGTACACTATGGCTAGGGCATGTTCTTCGGGTGCTTTGTTTTCGTGCACTTGTGCTCAACCTCCTAGAGAGCGGCCGAATGGGAATTTTAAATGGGGTGGATGCTCGGATAATCTGAAATGGGCTAGTAGGTTTGTCAGACAATTCGTGGAGACGCAGAGAAAAATCAAAAACCATTACAAATCAACGATTAGTCCTTTAGACGAGAAAAAAGACGCCCAAGCTCAAACGACTACAGAAAGTACAACGACAATATCGAAATATGAAAACGATACAACATCCAGGTCTAAATTTGCGATCGCTCATGAAATTGCAACACTTGTAAAAAGAGATATCCCCAACGGCCAAAAGAAAACGAAAACACTGAACAAGGCTCTGTTAGAGAAGAAACTTCAAAAACTTCAGCCCTACATCGACGTGGCCAATTTACAAAACAGCAAAATCGGAAGAAAGGTAACATTTCAAAATTTAAACATTTAAAGACTCACCGTCTCAAGTCTATCTACAATTACAGATGATGGAGAGATGGCTATCGATACAATGCAAATGCCATGGAGTTTCAGGCTCCTGCAGCGTGAGGACATGTTGGCGAGCTTTGAAGCCAATAGACGGGGCTGCTGCGAGGCTGAAGGGCGCAGCCTCCAGAGCTCTTCGTTTACCAAGAATACCACCACCTACTCCTCCACCATCAGCTCGTCTTTCACACCATACACCTTTGCTTTACGTGGCCGCCAGCCCGGACTATTGCTCGCGTAATCCATCAACTGGCAGTCTTGGAACCACAGCTAGGTATGTAATGTGAATTGAGCATTGTAATCCGGGATTTTTATGATTTGCACCGTCTAAAATATTGATACAGCAACCGTTAATCAATCAATTACGTACCGTTAGAGAAAAGTTCGACAGAACTATGACGATGATGAGGGACTGCCACAATCGCTCAATAGTGGTACAACACCATGGCCATTAGCCGCAGTGGGCTGGTCATGATCTTATAAATTATACCTGAAATTCTCGCCTCGAACACCTCTTCAAAGTACCTTCTAATTTGGGGAGGCGTGGTCGCCACGATGCAGTAGTTCACAACCTTTTTATATACTTCGATAACTATTTATTTTTGGATCAATTAATAGTTTTGATAAAATACAGCAACAATTGTAATTGTAGAAAATTACTAGTCACGATCTTTTCAATTTTATCTTACTAATTTATCGTTTGATAGAAAATATTTATCGTATAATTTTTTGGATGATTGTGCACTTCTGACTTTTTCTAGGAATCTCATAAATTAAACTGTTACATTTTTTGTTTCAAATATTCTAGTGTAATCATACCTAATAATTAGGAATGCCAGGCGGGACCATTACAGGTTGGGGCCATCGTCAATTTGAGATTATGTGTAGCTTTTTAAAATTAATGTGTGAAAAAGAAAAGGGAAACAATGGTTATTCTTGTGCATTATTATATTCATATAAGAATCTAATTGAAGAAAATAGATTTAATTAATTGAAATTATTACTCTTTTGTGTGTGATATTGTAAAAACAATTGGATAATTTTATTTCTAGGTGGTGTAATGGAACGACTCGAGCAGGAGAAGGTAGTTGTCGTAATTTGTGTTGCGGAAGAGGATATAGAACCTCTACTAATGAAACGTTAGAACGCTGCAATTGTAGATACATTTGGTGTTGCAAAGTAGAATGTGACATATGCAAAACAATAACAGAAACCCACTACTGTAATTAATGAAAAAATATTTTAGCGTTTCGATATTTGAATCTAAATGACGACTCTTTCGACATAATTCTATCAAAAAGCAATCATGGTTATTAAAGATTTGGTATAGATAACACATTTTATTTTTCATTAATTTTAAACAAAAATTTGAAAATGAAATTTTTGAGTCAATTACAAGTTTTTTGGCTGAAATCTTATTTTGAATTACTGATACATAAATTAAACATGTGTATTTATTCAAGTGTAGAAATATGTAGATAATTATGTAGTTGTGTGTGTAAGAATTATATAAATTCAGTGTAATTTTAATTAAAAATAATTGTTAAGCTGTAGATCTATTATATGATTTTGGAAACCTTCATAGTATTTTTCTTGAAAGTCAAATATTTGAATTGAACGTGTTTCAGAAAAAAACTAATAAACTGAAAATGATTTTGAAAATATTGTATTATTATTTTTACATGCTGACATTTGAAAATAAAAGTAAGTAATATTTTTTGGCTTTCAAAAAAGTTACACAATTTCTATATTACAAGTAACATAAGCCTATAAATAACACATATATTCTGTAATACAGAAAAGTCTACTAGAATATGTCGAAAATACATAACGTCAAAAAATTTTCGACTAAAACATATATATCATACTACTCCTATCGACAAAAATGCATAAATTTCAATGTATTTAAACACTCACATTGTATTAGATACATAAAAAAAAACCTTGACAAGGACTAATATCATTTTACTTAAATGCATATCAGGTATGCAATGAAATCACATATACAATCAGAAAAATATTTATAGCATCATAGACAACCAACCGAGAATAAAACATGTACCGCCAATTGGTGCTAATTTTCCAAAACGACGATCCGTAGTGAAAGCTGTATAATAACATGTACCACAAAATAAAACCATTCCCATCAAAAGAAGAGATCCAGTCTGGAAATCAAATATACATATTACCACAATGAAAAATTATATACATTATCATAAAAAATTAGGATTTATTATTACAATAGCTGGTCTGCGACATAAAGGTGCGCCCATTAACGCTAGACTGTGAATAAAATGGAATTTATTTGCAGTTTCATATATCCTTTTTAACTCAACTTTGCTGTCTTCTGGGTATGTTTTGTGAGCCCCATATGCACCGAGGACTACCGCTGAAGCTCCCATCAAACCAGCTAATCGTACATAAGGTCCAGCACCCTTAGCTAGTTTGTGCAATGGTTCATAGGTATAAATTTGCACTGGGGCAACCTCAACTTTAGATCCTACGTATCCCTGAAACATACGAATAATATGATAATTAATTAGTTCTATGATTAACATGTGAATATCGGAAGTATATTTTGATCTATAGAAAAAAATGTTAGTATGGTATTTTTGAAGAATATTGTTACAAAAATTATTATTTTTTTAAACTATAATAAACTTCTTTTCAATATTTTGAAAGTTTGTGTTCGAATATTTTTGTAATTTTAATTTTTGACTATTGAACTTTGCACTTAGGAAATAAAAAGTAAAAAAGTTTGATATAGGATGAGGTTAAATGGTGTTGTATGTTGAAATAGAAGATATTAACTTTTGTATTTATGCATTGAGCGTTTTAGATAGAAATAACAACAAAAATTGTCACGAAAAACACAATATATCAAGGAAATCGATCCTTTTTTTAGATACTGAAAATTATGATCAGCAATATGTGAAATCTTAGGGAAAAAATCAAAATACTTACACTCTTCTTCATGTATTGGCCTATGGTTGACGACACAGGATTTGTGAATATGACATAGTTGACTGAATCAGCCAAATAGCCCATTTTGCAAATGCTCAAATAACGAAAACAGTTCTTTTCGCGATAAGTGACAGCGCCGTACTACACCACTACTGCCAACTATCATATGAAAAATACTTGGAATTACGTTGTGCCAATGTTATGGACAGTAATCTTGATTTAAGATTAGATTTATTTCGATTAATGAAATGCGTGATTTCTTGATTAATAATAATATGTGTTATATTTAAAAATTATGAGGTTATGTAGATTAAAATTTTTTTTAAGTTTTTTTTTTTTTTTTTATATGTGACAATAAAAAATAATCCATTTTAAAAACTAGAAAGATATAAATATTTTGTACAATATAATATTAATATACTGTAAAAAATATTATATAAATATATTGAACTCGTTCAGTAAATTCTCGAATTTTTGTTGTATCATTATTTTATTTATAAAAATTTAGTTCAATTCTCCATTCAATAAATATAAAAAATTAAATTACAAAGAATAAAACATTTTACACATCAAGATTTAGTTTTTTTGATATTCTTTGAATTTCCTTAGTCAAACTTTTATCTAAAATTTCGCAAATATAATATTGCGCTTTAGAACAATCATGACCATAGTACGCATAAGTGCGGAGTGTGGGATTGTATGCTAATTTCAAACATCTTCCGTTTCCTTTTATATTCATCGGATTTTCTTGAAGATTCGTTGCATTATTAATGAGTTGGAATTCATTTTTCTCGCCATTTGCGACCGGTCTTGCAGAATTCGACCAAATCCACAGAAGACCTGGATTCAATCCGCCCGTCCAAAAATCTTTACCTACAAAAACGAGTTTAATTATTTTCGGAGTGTATGCATTTTAAAATCTCAATTGTATCGAAAAAGAAATGCTGACCTCTCAAGTTTATGTGGGCTTGTATGAATGCAACAATATCCTGGTTTTCTTGGATTGTTTCCATTTCAGCTAATGTTGAGCCTTTATCTTTACATGCTGCACTAGCAGATTTCCAATTCAATTCTTTTAAAGATTCAAAGAAATAGCAATTTTTACCAGCTCTTGTGAAATTACGGGGGCACGGCTCTATAATGAAAAATAAAAAATATAATTGAAAAAGAAAAATAAATTCATAATATGAATCAATTACCTGGATTTTTATTACTTCCTGCCATTAGATAATAGATTAATTCTTCAGCTTTTCTTAATCTTTTTTCCATAAAATCCACCCTATAAACGAGCTTTTCAATTGCTCCCAATAAATACAAATCAGTTTCACTTACTTCTTTTCTGGATTGAGAATTTTGTGTATTAGAAGGTCCTTCGATGTTATAAGGAGGACTATTAGGTTTAGGTCCATCAATGTTATAAAGAGGGCCATTAGGCATGGGTTTTTGATAATTGTACGAAGATTGAGGTCTGTTTGCTATTTTGGGAGGACGAGGTGAAAATTCTTCAGACCACGGAGTAGTTGCACTACTATCCACACGATTTGAAATATAATAACCCTGAGTGTTCGGAAGTCTCATAATCCTCTCTTGCCTGCATTGATTCAATTTTTAAATAAAATTTATCATAAAATAAAGAATATATTAAACAATATAGTCTTACTAGCCTATGATCTGATAATCCAACTGCCCAATCTTCGAGTAGACTACTCCAAGGTCCAGATTTGACTACATCAAAACCCAAAGTGTTGGTTCCCTTCAGGATGGCTTCCATTGTAGAGTTGGTAGCATCAAAATCGGCTCTTATTGATAACGAGTTCATCGTTAAAATTAACCAGTATAGTCTCAAAAGATAGTTCATTTTGCTTAAAAACAAACGGTAAAATTTATCTCGAGTGTTTGAAAAACATAAATGCATAATGTTATATGTTTGTCGAGTCGATGAGTCAACGGTAGGCCCACATGATATTGTCACGTTTCAGAGAAATACTTTCTCTTCTCTAAAAGTAGAGATAAGTTGTTAAAATTGCACAATCCTGTTTGAAGGATTTGAATTCAACAATAATTCTGTATGACGTTTTTCCTCATATTTTTTTGAATGTGAACCAACGAAATATATTAAAAATAATTGAAGAATATTAACGTTTTATCTAGACGTACAGTATTGTAAAGTTCAATCTTTAAGTAGAGTAACCGTTACATTGATTTTTTATTTGGTAATAAAAAATTCGATCGATTTAACTGTAAACTTAATTCAATATTAAATATTGAACAAAATACGAATTTCTTATTATAAACTAAGATAATCGAATTCTTCCAAGGTACTTTAAATTGATATATTTATCTACAGTTTGAAAAACTGATGATAAAGTTTTGAAATTGTCGAAAATACCTTTTTGAAAGTACGAAACACAACCAGCTGCTTTCACGAATCACAACAAACTAATTTCTCTCGAACTACTATGGTCACTCACACACACTATTTTTTCGATTACTTATCAATTCTTTTTTTCCGAAAAATCCTTTACCCATTACTTTGATACATTAACTTATTCCAGAGAATTATCTACTTTAATATAATAATAAAAAAAAAACACCAAAAAAAGAATAAAACTCTTCGGCTTTAAATTAAAATTTATTTTACAATTCATTAAGGTACACTGACTTAACATAATTTTATACATACACACTATACTTACAAGTTTAATACAAAACAAATTCGCTTAGGAAACCGAATTTACAGATCACAAATTCAACATTGAATTGTAATAATTATAAAAAAAAACGACAAACGTGCAAAGCCAACTATTTAATTTATATGGTCGACATAAAGATGTCGCATTATTTGTTGCAAACAGGATTTTATTTGGCCGTTGTGAAAGTGATGACCCGGTTGTTTCAGCTCCTATTTGTGGGTCATCATAATAAGAATGTCGTTGGATAATTTCAATTATGTTAGAGACAGATAATCAAGTGGTGATTGTTATGATGAACGGCCGCAGACAAAATGGCGTCGCTATTTTGCAGTAGGTTAATGTTATATTATTTCGTTGCATTATTATAATATTTTTTTGTATGGATAATAACAATATTCACATAATCAAAACGGTAACTATACATTCACTATGAATAAATATGATTAAAAAAAGTATAACGTTGAAATATTATATATTCTTAGACTAATCTTATTTAATTTGTCTTATCATAATTTGCTTAGCAGTATTGCGGAATATTTTAGAAAATTTATATAAAAAAAATATTTCGTGTTTAAATTAAAAAAAATAATACTGATGTTCAATTGGATTCGAAAATAATAAAAATTTACAAGTTTTCGTATTATGTGCATGTATTTTAAAAATAAACAGTTAAATTTAAATGTTCAGCTGAATTGGGATTGCTTGCGTCACCATTTTCAATGCCTCCATTTTCACCCTAAAAAAAAATAAAATAATAAGAATTTTGTGACATTAAATCGAATCGTACAAAAAATATAGGTACAGATAGAATGATTTACATTTAATTACAACGACAGTTGACATAACTATATATTACAATCGAAGATCGAAAGCGATATGCTTTCTATTAATTTGAATAATATAATGAAAATAGTTTGAAAGTCAAAGTTGAAAAAATAAAACAACAAGAAAATCGAGAAAGCGCCATTACATCGGCAAGTAAGAGCGACGATAAAAATCAGCAACATTAGCGTGCAAGCGTGTTAATTTTTTATGATATGTAGATTAAGAATACGTAAAAAAAAAATAAGAAAAATTAGTGCGAAGACACAAAACGAAAGTGATCAAAAAATATGCACACAAAAAGAAGTGCAAAAAAAACGATTTTGTCAATCGAAAGAATCAAACTTGTTCGATATTGTATTTTAATATTTTCTAATTTTTAACAAATTGTATAATTAATAATTATGTATTTGTTTTTATTGTATGAAAAAAAGTTTCGTTTTTTTTATGTATCATTACATTTTTGAACAAATGTTACATTCATCAATTGCGTGTTCGAAAATGATGTCAGTCGAAAGACATTATGTGATGAGCACATAATGCGTTTGAGTAATGATTTAATCATATTATGCATTGTATTTGAAAAGTAAATACAATTTTTAGTTTTTAAAATTTAATTATTGTAATTTAAATTGGAAGATTCTTTTCGAAGTAACAAAATGAATCTATACCTAAGGTCAAGAGCATTAAGTATAAATATAATAATTTAAGTTTTTTATTTAAGACATTTACTTAAATGTAACTGAAAGGTAATTTTCAAAAATTAATTGAAATTCTTATATTTTAATAGCTTGACACTTAGATGTAGATTTCAATAATTGATGTAAGGATTTAGAATTTTTTACATTTCAAATTTCAAATCAACATTGAAAATTGTACAAAATAAAAATAAACAATAATTGTTTCTACGTTGAATTTTCGCATCTGAAGAAAAATCCCGGAAAATCATCATCGGCGAAAAACCAATGAACGAAAATCCTTACATCAACATAATTGTAATTTTAGATATTAGCCGTCATTTCCCGAATGATATGAGTCTGATAAAAAATAAAAAAATTTAAAATTTACAAATTGCACTTCACATACAAATTTCAACCCACAAAACGACCACGACACGCAAAAAACTCACAACTTCTTTCAACATTTCAAAGTTCAAATCGAAAAATTCAAACAAAACCCATCATCAGACTCATACCACGCCGAAAAAAACAACGACCAACAAAGTGTGGTGTGGTGTGGCGTTGCAAAGACAGACTTTGGGATCGTCATCGTCCCAGCTGAGTTTCTTCACCCTGGCTGGTATGGTGGCGGCCGGCCACGCGACCCCCGAGCGTCCGCCCCCCGCGGCCGTCAAGTGGTTGCTCATCAAGGCCGTCGTCTGAGGCCCTCCGGGGGCCCCCATGGCGCCTCCGCCCCCGGCCCCCAGGACCACCGGAGCCGGAGACACGCCGTTGCGATGAGGAAAGCGCTGCGACGCTCGTGCCATTATGCCTGTGTCGCAACGTTTGTTTAGTACAAAAAATGTTTTATTATTCAAATATATGTTACTGTCAAATTGTATTTATTAGTTGAAGTATATTTTATTTGGTTTTTTAGATAGTTTGTATTTGAATGTAAATTGTTTAGTTTAAGTATATTTCGATGGACGAAAATGGAATTTAACTGGTGGTCACTAGTTGAAGTGTATTTTCAACTTTATATATGTGTTTTTGATAGTTCAGATTTTTTATATGAATACTTATATAAAGCAATGTGTATATTTTACTTCTATATCTGATTATTGAAAAGATTTTAATAATATGATGTCTCAACAAGGCGTTAAACTTTAGTTTTCAGTCCATATTAATGGATAAGTAACGTTTAATGGCCAATATTAGTGGACAAGTGAAATTTTTGTACATTGTTGCCGATTTATTACAATATCAATGATGCTTTATTGAAAAACAGTTCGAAATTCAAAAACCTTTAGAAAACTACTGAAATTATACTTAATTACTAGATTTAACTAACTCGACTCAACCATATTTATAATTTCTTTGTATTTTTTTTTTCAAAAATTCAGGAACGATATACAATCTAGATTTATGTTACATTTAACTATTAAATATAATCAACCCTCTCAATGTTTCAACCACTAAATCGTGCGACTTCGAGACGGTTAACTAGTGGCATTGACAACACTAGCTTGTTAATTGACTTTAAAATACACATTATCTCTGACCAGTTAAATCATATTTCCATGGCGTCAGACGAAATAACTACGTGAGTTAGATAAAATATATTTTAACTAGTCAAAATATATTTCAACTGATAAATACACTCGTAACACATACACTCACCTCTTGGTAGAGTGTTCGGGCCGTTTCCATCTGAATATGGACCTCCGTTGTGATCGGCGTCTTGGCCGTTGACGTTCAAGCTGCTGCTCGAGTTGGCCAGGATCGTGCTTGCTCCTGCGCTCACGCTCAACAGCGAACCCGACGCCGTTCCTGGATAACATCGAAAGGATTGTGAGGTTATTTATGGGTTCGGTTGTTGATTTTTTATGCGAAGCTTCGGCTGTATGCGTAGATAACCGTGTTGGCGACAGACCCAATGCACCCGTGAGGGCAGCCAGGTTGTTGGACGTGCTGTGGTTGGAGCCGGGTGCATGAAGACCTGTACCAGCTCCAGCTACGTTGTGGGGAGGCGGTAGTTTTTCGTGTTGGACAAAGCCTGTGCCAACTTTGTTGCTAGATGTAGATTTCGGACGTTTCCTATTAAAAATAAATATATAATTTAATCAATATTTTTTTGATAATTAATGCAATTTATACGGAATCAAAACTTACACTTTGTATATGTATCCTATTAGTATCACAATGACAATTCCCAATAGTCCCAAAATTGTTCCGAAAACTATTATTAAAAGCATACTGTTTCCACTGAATGTTGCTGCGTTTGTTACTGACATGAGGGCTTCAGAAAAATGTACAATTATTGGTACCGATGTCTGTAAATTATATAAAATTAATATAGTTTGTAATGTTGTAAAATATTTAGTAAAATTATGTAATTACTTGACGAGGAGGTACGCCGGTATCCGTAGCCATCGCTACTACATGAACTATAGATGAATTTACCAATGATAACGCATTTTCACGTAAAAATATTTCTCCTTGATCCGTTATGTAAAAAAGGCTAAAAAATCGATAGTTAATAATATCACATTGTATTTTTGTATAAAAAATTTAATCAAAAATATGAAAACCTAGCATCTGCTCCCCGCAAGCTCAAAACGACTACGTCTCCCCTATCTCCATCAGCAGCTTCTATTTTACCAATAAGTATAGGCAGTCCATTAGATGCTTCGTCTACATTGGGATTAACGAAAAATTCATATTGAGGATAGCGAAAACGAGGATCCCAGTCGTTCACATTCAAAACTGTTATGTTTATAGTTGCAGTGTCGTTCTATAAAAAAATCAAATTATTACGAGATTCGTTTAAAAAAAAAAATTATAATTATCTATACTTACTGCTTGTCCATCAGTGACCATAACTTGGAAAGTGTACGCATCATCGACTTCATAATCTAAGTTTTTTCTTAAGACGACTTCACCAGCAGTATTTATAGCAAATTTTGTTAAAAATTTCCTATCGGAAACAAAATATTTCAAACCCTGAAAATCACAATAAACAATAAAAAGATTATACAGATAAATTTATTTATTCATAAATCAATGCGTGAATATTTACCCTATCTCTAGGTCGATTCGTAGTCAACGTCATGAGCACAGAGTTAATTGGCAAATTTTCCAGTACTGTGGCGTAATAGTTTTTCTGAGAAAAATGCACAGGTTTTCTAGCCACTGATTGTTTACTTATTGTTAAAGTAGCCAAAGCATAACGGTCCGGATTATCATATTGAGTTGCTCTGACAACCAAAGTAACTGGCATAAGTAGTTCGTCTTCTAAAATTTCTCTGGTCACAGTAACCCTGGCGGTCTCCTTATCAATGGCGAAGCTTGGATGATCAATGTTAAAAGTGTAAAACAAAGCGGCATTTATTCCAGTGTCTTGATCAATCGCAGATATCTCTTTTGGCGATATCATCACGTGAGAACCCTGATTCAAAAATGAATAACGTTTATAACTGTTTTCACACAAAAATTTTGATCATATGATACTGTTGAATACCTGGCTCACTCTATCTGGCAATATGGCTGAATATCTGTCGTCTAAAAATTTTGGGTTTTGATCGTCGGAATCTAAAACTTCGACATATAGAACGGTGTCGGAAAATTTCGGAGGTGTTCCTTGATCTTGTGCACGAAGACCGATTGTAAAATTAGGTAATGTTTCATAATCTAGTGCTTTTCTCAGAACTAACGTTCCTTCTAATGAGTTTTCAAACGTGAAATAATCCTATGAAATTATATAAAAAAATTAATTGATAATTTTTAAATAATAAATGATCAAATTGCCAAAATAACTAACATGATATGGTCCCGGTAATACTTTATACTCGACGGTAGAAAAAGGTCCTTGTTGATCTCGATCGGTAGCTTTTGCAGCATGAAGTGCTCGACTTCCAGGAGCTGTCAATTCAGCAACACGAAGTCTATAAGGAGCACCGATCCAAATTGGAGCATTGTCGTTTGCATCCGTAACTCTAATCGACACTGGTATTTCGAAGCCCTAAGAAAATCGCCGGTTATTTACGTCGGAAATTTTTGAAATGAAAGATTAAGTATTCCAATCATTACCGGATCACTTGTTCTTTTCCTATCACAAATAACATTAACATATACAGAAGATGGACCGAGAACGCCTTCTTTATCCAAAGGTCTTGCTAAAGTCAAATTCTTCGATCCCGGAGCTATTTTTACAGGACTATCAATTTCTTTCAAACTTAACGCTATGTTACCTAACTGCTCATGCGGATCACCATGTATTCCCAACACACCTAAAATAAATCAACAATAAAACACTATTATATCATAAAAGCTCATAATTGTACTATTTAAACGGCTCTCTCGTTACCTACGACCGATCCAACTGGCAAATCTTCGCTGACGAAGAAACTTTCTACAGAACCACCGCTTTCTAGATAACATCTGCTATCTGGTACGCCTATGAAATAAATTTGAATTTAGAACGATAAAATATCTAGAGTAGAATTCCTCGACTTTTCCGATTGCGAAACTCGCCTTTTCCAAAATTAAGAACGCTCAACCAAAACAATGCGGACGGTGTTAAATCGGCAAAGAAAGGCGCCAAAGATGCGTACTTCCTCGCATTTTCCACTTTTACCGAAATGTCGCCAAAGTTTATAGACCTCGGACGCTGTCACAATTTCCTAGATGTGTGCAATTTTAATCGCTTTCCGTCACAAATGAAAAAATAACAGTGTCAATTTTGCCCCACAGTTCCTATCGTTGCGAAGACGACACGAGAAAATTAGAAATTCCATTGCGACACATGCAAAACGATCTTTTCTTATATGCTGATTGCATTAATTGAAAAATAATTCATAAAATATTAAAAAAATAGAAAAAAAGAAAGCACAAATATAAAAAATAAAGTAAATTAAAAATTTCAAACTGCGATTATATCGTATGTCTGAAAGATTTCCGATTGTAATTTTTTTCTTATGTAAAAATTAACAATTCAAATTTGTCACTTATCATTTCTTGCAAATATGCGATGTGTTATTTATATAATTGTGCTGAATGCATATGAGTTTGTATTTACAAAATCGTTGAATTCAATTAATTAAAAAAAGTAATTATAATAACAAGGAAAAATAATGCGGCGTATTATTCAAATTATGTTCTGATTAATTTGAGGAAAATGAGAGTTTTCCAGACACGAGTCGAGAGAAAGTGTCTGCCGTATATGAAAACGTGTTAAATATGCATATTATCATTTTTTCGACAATCGATGCGGAATTCCGTTCCGGTATTTGTTCACAAAAAAATAAAATTTTATAAGCAACGAAAGGAAAGAATCAGAAATTGTGCCAGTCCCAAACGAAATCTCCATCGGACCCACCATTACATTTAAATACAGTCATCTTCGAATTATTATAATTCTAAAATTCGTCGATAGTCAAAGAAGAAAGTTGAAAAGGCAGCAACGCCTTTTCACTGATGTTAGAACACAATGGACTGCGCAATTTATGTTCCAAACACTTCACTTCCTACTTCTTTTATCCGATTCATCCACCATTGGCGTACCGTACTAAAAATGCACACATTTGTTTTTCATCTTCGAAAAGGGTCGCTTCAAACAAAGTAATCTCCTGAAAATTTTTAATGACGTAAAGATGATTAAGATATTTTCGCAAAAATTCCGATTGTTCATTGTGGTCGTCTTATGCAATTTTTCATGTAAGATCTTTTTGACAGAACCGCATGTGCATTTGACGAAACCTTTTATGACATAACGTTTCGAAACGACCACCACGCTTCGTCGCCCACTTTTTACACGGTTATGAATCACCAAAGGACTATGATACATCGAAGCGAACATGCAATTATATACGATCAAAATTTTGTATGCCGTTTGATAATTTCGAAATTTAAACAGTATATTAGAAATCGGCGTTTTGCACCATGTCACTGGATGATCAATCGTACATTTTCCTTTGTTTGAATGTGAAATCTAGAAGCGTTGATATATTCGAGCTCGTTTAGAAGTCCGTTTCGCCAGGATGAACACAGCCCAGATTCGGAGATGGCTTCAGATTGCCGATGCGATAACGAAAACCCGCGAAAATTGCCACTGCTGCAATTTTAACAGTAAAAGATCGGTTAAATGGATCCGTTACGGGAAAAACCTCGATCGACATGCCATATATCATGTAAACGTTTTATGGGTTCAATTTATCATTGAATGTATGTAGTTTGTTTTGATTCGAAAAAGGACATTTACCTTTTGAGTTATATCGATTCGGTGGTAGAGGTTCTTTGTTTAATTGCTTGCACGTATAGTGCAGGGGGAGTCTTTGGTTGAATATAGTGTTTACTAACCCATATAAATTCACAGTCAAAATTACCATGTCGAGTGCCTGTAGTGGTTTTGTATTAGAAAATTCCCCTTTTTCCCCGCATACAAACCAAAGTATATGTCCAATAGATGTTATCGAAATGGAGGGTTGGAGTGTTTGAATATTTAACAGGCGAAAGCTTTCTAGGTATGAAAGCAGACAAGTCTACCGAAAAATTCTACCGGAAAATTCCATTCTCAAACATTCGAGCGGGCGATAATTTATTTATTAAACAATGCACATTCATATTATTACCAATAACAAAAACTTGTGTTGCATTAGTGGCCAAATTTTCATGCATTCACGAAAGTAATTCATTATCTATATTAAAATAGAGATCTTGTCAAATCAATTATTAAATGAAATGCATTCAATATCACGTTATCTTAAACAATCAAATGGTTACTAATTTCTTTACCATCACAGAATATACGAACTGTAAAAACAATAAACTATGCTTTTTCTAATTGGACTTATACGTTTTTACAGTTGCATCGAACAGATATGTCTTAATTGAAAGTCTTCGCAGTAATAGGCATGAAGCACGCATCCATCAATTAATGTGACGTTTGCACATAAACCTCAATTACACAACCGAGATTTTTTCACAAATCGAAATGTACACAACGTTAATAAGACACGATTTCGAACTTAATAATACATGGCATCTACCCAAATTCCTACGGATCGATTTCAAGTATTTATTTAACAATTGCACGCTCGTTCACCCGTGATATAAATTATTTTTCCACTATTTCATGATCCGGTCGAACGATCCGATGATTCTTAAGCAGCATGCCCACCTGTTTAGTGCGATGAAAGCATTTTAAAAATTGTAAGACAAAGCGAAAAGTTGTTGGATCGCAGTTGGTAAATGATAGTAAATGGACACGGGTCGTCGGATGCGTAGTCGCGTTGAAAATTGACGATAACAGTACGAAATGTTGTTAAAAGAAACGTTCGCTTGTGACGAAATTGATCTTCGACTTCATTTGTAAATAAATTATGGGTATACTATTTCGTACAAATGTTGTTAATTTAATTTTTTTAGTTTTATTTGAAAATTTTCGACCTAATAATTTGTTTAATTGTAAAAATTCATTTGACTTGTGAGATTTTCATTAATTTAATTTTCGTGCTATTTTTTCAGAATATTTTTACATATTTGTGAAACAACAACTCGGATGTAGATAATTTTTGTGATAACTTGGAAAAACAATCTACGTACATGAGAACTTACATTCACACAACTCATTATTGAAATTTCATACCACACAAATAAATATCCACTTGGAATTGTTTAAAATTAAAATATGAAAAATTTATATAATTAAATGCATTTTATGTATATGTTATATAAATTGCACAAACGAGTGATGATTTTTTGAATTCCAGCATATGAATCAATCAAAATTACGTGCATCATGAATAAGTTGATATAATCTTTGACTCATAAACATCTAAAATACGTATTGCAAGAAGAATTTCGGTTTTATTTAACAAAATAATAAAAAAAAAAAACAAAATTCGTATTACAAATGTATAAAATTCATCACGCGCATAAAACAATACGATTTTCCGTTTCTCGTTAACAAAAGATCGTTCGCAGAACCGCAACCACGATTTTCTAATTTTCCGCATAAGAAAAACCCTATATATTATATGAACGACAATATGCCGATATATAAGCGTAGACGATATTCAGACAGTTTTGTATTACTTTTTCGCTATAGTTACTTTTTTAAGGGGTTCAATTTAAATTTTTAGTTGAATTAATATATGGAGTACTTTATAGAATATGAGCTTATATAACTCTTTAAAAGTTGATACTATCAAATAAACATACATATTCAAAGAACACAATTACAAAGAATTCAATGGCGTAAATGAGACTTTTAATATCACTCCCATAACATCGCATATACAAAAAGAGATTTATTAAAACTATTAAGCATAATTACCCCAGTTTCCCCTATCGTATATAATGCATGTGCGTAAATACAATATTGTATACGGAAAAAAAAAAAACAACACAACAGTTGGCATATTGGCGCCGAAGAACAAAGGCGTTTTTCGAATAAACACCGTTCATAATCGAGATCTCAGTTGCACCTTTTGTTGGATCATTTCGAAATACGATCGTGAGAAAAATCATGAAGTCGTACACACATTTCAAAATGCACACAGTCATCTCGACTACGTGAGAATCGTCATTTTCCGAGTACGAATCATTTCGATCGTGTCTCGGTCAAGGGGACGCGTCCACGAATTTTCCTAAGTGAATCAATCGGATTTTTTGCCACGGATATTTTTTTTTTGAAAAATATAATAAATTTTTCATTATGTTCCGCTGCGTATGTTTCTCAACGCATACATAACAGTTGCATAAAAAAAGAACAGTCGTTAAGCAAATTATTGTTGAGAGTCAGTGAACAGAGAGTCGCTGTTATTCGAGCACTCGTTTTATTCGTACGAAATACTTTCCTTTTTTTGCTCATCTCTAGACGACATTTTTTGTAGTTACATGCGGTTTTTATACGTTCGTCCATTATTTAATATTTTGTATAAAATTTTTTCGGCAATCAAATAAATGTATCCGTCACAATTAAGTCGCAATTTATGACTCATAAAGTCAGACGAATTGATTCACTTCGCGAAACGCTCGAAAATCCTAAACGTATATTTTATTCCAATCCATTCAGGAAACAATCGAAAAAAATATTCTAATTAGTCGGTTGAATCATCAACGCGTCCAATTAAACCATCACAGACAGTAAGAGATATTCAATATATTTTCAGAAAATCTAACAATTCAACAAAATCTAAAATTTCTATTGGTAATGATTTGCATTACCATTTGGCAATGATATTGCAAATCTTACATATAATCTATAAAATTTAATATCTATCAAAAGATTATCAAAGATAAAATTTATATTATAATTCAAATTACATGCAATTCGAATCCATCAAACCAAAACCAACGAATCTTCAACATCTCCCAATTAAACCCGCATAACTTCTAAACCAAAACTCTTCCAAGGACAAAACAATCATTCATCAACGTCAATAACCCAAATGCACATAATTTTAAATCCTCATACACACACGTTGTACCAAAAGGCAGAAAGGACACCTGCTTTGGACTCGGTTGAGCGCGCAACGGCAAAGGCGCCGACCACTGACCGTACTTCCGTTCTTCGAAGAACGTTGGTCTCGAATGTGCCTCAACATCGTCGTATCCTCGTATAACCTTTGACCATGTTTCCTAATTTTGACTGGTGAAGGTCTTCAGTGGGTTAATTACATGTGAAGTAGGTATTTGCGTTTGAATCGTGGATTGGTTTAGTTTTTTTCCATGTTAATTTTGTATGTGTTGAAATTAGATTAATGAATCATTTTTTTTTAATTTGATTGTATTTCTAGAAATTTGATTGAATATGTGTAATTTATGTATATACGAAAAAATGACCTACTTATACTTTGAATGGTAAGCTTTTTTTCAAAAATAATTTATTGTACAATATAAAAAGGTTTCAAAATTCAAACATTTTTTCATGCGAAAGTTTTCATTGGATCCTATTGCAATTATCCGGCATATTCCACAAGATGGGAGATCGCATTTAATTGCACTCCAATTAAGAACTTTCCAATTTTTTTTATAACTGGATGCATTCGCGAAATGCCTTTATCATTAAGGCTGCTTTCAGAACAGTTGCGACAAATTGCATGAAAATATAAAAAAAGATTCCAAGTTAACGAGCGAAAGGAAGACGTCTGATTTCACAGTCGAACTCGTAAATTGTGGATTGTGAATATACAAAACGCAATATATAGCCCTTTGTTGTGAAAAATATTCAGACTTGACCACCGCCCAACTTTCTCTAATAAATTTTGTTTTGATTGGCGATGGTTTATTAAATTAATACAGTGAAAGTCAAGCTTCGAATGTATGGCGAATATTTGACTGGTGCACTTTTTTTTTTTTTGATGTATACATTTTAATTGAAAGTCGTATTCGATTCAATCGATTGTAGATATATATTTATATATAATAAAAAATAATGTATTGAAAAAGTTGTATTTACCTTCGACTTTTAATGCTTTTGTGAATACTAGAAGGATGAATATTTTGAGAGAAAATGAAATTCGTCTGTGCGATTCTCTAAAATCTAAAGCCATTCCTGTAGGTCTTGCAGTTATCATTTTTAACAATTACGTATTCAACTTTATGTTATCTTTCGTTTAACAATATACAATTCATATTGTTATAAATATTTTTAAATAATTCTTAGAATCTGAAACAAAGAAAAATCATTTAGTGAAACAAATACAATCTAAAATAAGTCAATCGTATAGGTATATTCCGTTACAAAATTTCAGCACAGAAACAGTTATAATTTTCCAAAACGCGTACAGCAATAAAACTGACAATTATCGAAGATTTTTTATTACATTTTTGGTAGTATTATTACGATAATGGAACAAAACAATCATTAAACGTTATGGGAATACGGAATCGAAACCAAAGAGAACAATTCAAAATTGCGTCGACAATGAAACACGTCGTTTTTCGATTGTTAATTTCAATTATTATTTCAATGAAAGACGGGAAAAGTAGAAATTGGCGTTTAGTATTTATTTCAAGTTAATTGGCTTTCGGTATAGAAAAAAAGATGAATCTATTCTGACGGCCAATACAACAGAGGTGTGAACCGGAAGATTCGATACAAAACGAACAACGCCAATATGCGAAAAGTGGCATAAGTCGTCAAACCATGAATTCAGAGGAGTTTGGAAATCGAAAACTTTCGGATGGGTTCTGTTAATTAACAAGAACGGGAATAAAAAACGAATTTCACCGTTCGAAACGGTTGATAATTGTGTTACGCATAATGCTAAATTGTTGTGCATGAGTGAAAAAAGGTTGGCGACCGCCGCTCTTTGAAAATATAACGCTCGAAGAATTTGTTTGATGGAATATCATGTGTTACATAAACGTCATGTTATTTTGTAATTTCATTTTTCTAATTGGACAGAGTGGAACACTTCTTTCGATAAAGTAATTTTCGCGATATTTTTACATGGAAATTTCGAATTTTTCTAAATCGAAAAACTTTCACGTTTCAAATGTAATTTGAGAACTTGAAATAAATAAATGTTTGAAAACATAAATTGATTAGTCAACCTTTCTAAAATTCATTTTTTCAATATACATAATATATAATTTCACAAGAAAAAAATCTGACTTTCGACGATCGAAATCTAATATTTTACATATATATGATTGTTTTTTTTTATCTTTTTATGATGACCTTTTTAGATTGGCAAGGCTTGTTATTTTAATACGATTAACACTTCACATCTGAATAATGATCACATTTAAACGTACGAAAATACAAATACTTTACCGTAACAGAGCAATTGGGTTGTAACGCTGTAACGGTTGGACTTAAGCTGGTGTTTGAATTTTTAGAAAATTTTGCAAGAAAATAAATTGGTTACAATTTGTTGTTTATATAATATTTTTTCATAGATTTGAATATCGTGTACTCGTTTGTAGTTCTGTTCATCGTCCTTGAAAAACGTCTATGAACTGAAATTTGCATACAATCCAGTTTGATGTTTATGAGAATTTGTTGTATTCGAGTATTCAGTTTTTCATTAAAAAATTTGCAATAAATATTTTAAATAAATAAATTGAAACGAGTCCATAATAAAAATTCTTATATGATTTTAATTGATATGTAAAGTGGAAAATTAACTCCAGGAACAAGAATTTTGAATACAAACGCATTCTCCGAAAATTTTCTTGTGAGAATCTTTTATAAACAGAAAGCTTGATGACCTCACGTACTTTTCAAATATTCAAGGCCAGATTTTATTAATCTTGTTTGATGTTTTGATTTTTATCTTTTTCTTCTTATAATTGTATTTATTACACATTTGGAAAAATTATAATCACATATAAAAAATGAATATTATATGCAATTTGTATAAAAATATTAATATCATATTGAGTTAATACGTGTTAATGAATATTCTTTTATCTTAAACACATTGAATCATTCGCATTATTAAGATAAAAATCAATTAATTCGTGAGAAAACACAAGCCATAATTTTCCATTATTTTCGCGTCTTCTAAAATAAATCATAATGAAAGATAGCCATTGTGGAGTGATTCATTAATTTTGAAGAATATTGCTTTACTTCGGACATCTTTTTGATTATTTATTATATTATTTTAATTACCGAATATAATTTTTTACTTTCGTTATTCGATAGAACATCTACCAAACGTTAATTATCAATCATGCATTGTTTTCTAATTGAATATATTTAGCATTGACCGTACGGTAAGAACACACACCTGAATATAATCTTAATCTTTATTGACGTTCATTGTTAATTTTGCAAAAAAGTGCAACGAAAAATGCAAGAATGGAAAACGCAAAACAATGGTTTTAAAATATTAAAAGACGGACGTAAAAGCTATTTTTAAACGATCATTTAGAAACAATGATACGAAAAGTTTGCGAAATAATATTCAAGACTTTTTCGAATTATTTTCAAGGAAATGAAATTTCAAAATATAGACATTTGAAATTCATTTAAAAAAATACGCGAATACGATTTTATCTAAATTGAAAAAATGTAAAATTCAATGATTTTTTGAGTCATATATAGGCCCGAATAAAAAATGACCTTTTGTGTCCAAAATAAAAGAATTAATCATGTCGAACAGGATACACATTCGGGACGCACCCTTTTACATTTCCGATTTCCACTTCCATTATTCACATAAAGATTTGTATAAATATAATGTACATTTTTTTATCTGATAATATTTTAATTGTGCACTTAGATTTTAATCAAAGTCGTTCGAGTTCTTATTAATAAGAGCACACTTGAATTTTTTTCTTCGTTTTGTATGTCTCAAGTGGGTTAATTGTAATGAAACCAACACATAACTAATTAACTGAATATAATTATTTTCAAAATTTCGTTTTGATTGATATATTAAAAAGGTAACGGTTTATACTCACATTGTTTGAAGATGTAATAGTTAATTATATGCATCCACTATATAATTATCACGATGTCACTAATTTTTTATAATTAAAACAGTTTTTCAACGTGAAAAAATTACTGAAAGTATGAGGCAGTCACTTTGATCTTTCAAGCGTGTTTTTCGCACACATGCAAGCACTATATCAAAGTTTAAAACGATTTAAAAACACAAATATATTTAAAATATAATAAACTGAATAATTTGAATTTAATAGAACACAAAAATCATTCAAATAAACACGTGTATCAATAATCAATTCGCAAGAAAACCCGATGAACTTTTTCACAATGTTATCACATTACAATACGATTCCGAACGGAAATAGGAATATTTCTGAATGGGAAATGTATTATTTAGGAAGAGAGACCGTCGTTAACCACACAGTTAGCCTTTCCGACGACCACTGAACCATCGTTCAGACAAAGGTGAGGGGAGCCTAGTGCACCTGTCTTCACTCTACTGGAACACCTGACGAAGGGGGGAAAATGTCCACTCTATTCGTGCACGTATGGGGGGCTCAGAACCGAAAGTCGCTATTTTGGATGGTTTTGTTATTTTTTATATCGTCGTTACGGTGTGTAATTCATATACGTCCATTGGGAGTAAAGATTTTCTGAATATTGTTAAAATTTTGATATTATTTCTTTGAATTTATAACAATTATTATCAGAGTTTAAAACTAAAAAGCATTTCATATCAAATGAATTCAATATCAACGTCCGCCCACTATGTAACATATCGCTTAACTTTATTATTCAGTGCATTTACATTATCAATTCTATTGTAATCTAGATAATTTTTAAACTTAAATCAAATCGTAGATAAAAATGAATATTATGTTTGATTGAATAAAAATACGTATTGAGATTAATCAAAGTTCGATGTTTTTTAGCCATTTCATCAGAACGGTGATTTTTAATTCTGAAAACCTTGAAATATTGGTAAGAAAAAAAATTACTGTGATAGTATGAAATCAATTCGATGTAGGGAGGACGGAAGTGGATGACCGTCGAAATGTAAATTCCCTTCCTCATTATATTTCGTTCTGTAAATCTAGGTTTTTTTTATTAGTTGTTGAAAAAAAGATCTTCATGATTTATTGGTCTAACATATTTTTTACAAATGATTTATTCAAAATGAGATCATTTTCAAAATGTGAAATAGACATTTAACCTGCACCACTCGTGATTTATTCCAAATAAGTCTCATCAACCTTAATATTTAAAAAAAAATATTGTTTCAATATAATAAAAAAATATACATATACTTTCATGCAAATATTGGTTTATTCACATCACAATTTGATGAATAAAATATTTATTAAAATAAACAAATTTTATTTACCACAATGGAATATTATTTAGTGAAACTCTCATGATAAACCTATATTTTAAATTTGAGCAGTATGTATCGTTTTAAAATAACACAAATACAGCGTTTGTCGTATTGTATTCTGGACAATGTTTATAAACTTTAGGCCACGTTTCCTAGAATACAAAACTAAATGACAGTTGTCTTATCAGACGGTCGTTCGTTGCGCTTTTTAGAATAGGTCACTTCTATACTCTTGACTTTTGTTTATTTACAAGTTTTCGAATATTTTTTTGAAAGGTATTGAGTCTTATAAAAACATAAAACTTTGCTAAAACAATAATACCCAGTTTATATTTCATAATAAATTTATTTAAGTATGATTGACTACTTAAAAACGAATTTCCAAATATTTTTGCTCTATTTCATAACATTTGTGGTATGTTTCAGTGATATATTTTCCATTTGACATTCATATTCTGAACAGTATATTGATGTTTCATTGACTTTTCAGGACTTATTTGCTGTTGGATTAGTAGTACCACTTATAAGTTCTCATGTCTTGTCACTCGGGGGAACACATATTATTGTCGGACTTATGGGTTCATTCTATTCAGGACTACAATTATTTTCCAGTCCCATATTAGTAATAAGACATTAAATATTAATTTATCATAGTATTTTTTTTTTTACAAAATTAAAAACTTTTTCTTTAGGGAAGTTTAAGTGACATAAATGGCAGAAAACCGGTACTATTAACAACATTAATATGTTGTAGTGCAGCGTATTTTTGCTTTGGTTATTTATCTTCAATATACGTTTTGTTATTTTTGAGGATGATCTTAGGTGGGTAATTAATTAGTTAAAATATTGTTTATGTTCATTTCTTCTTATTATCTAAATGTTTTCAGGAATATTTAAACACACTCAATCGTTGTCTAGAGCATTTGTGACAGATGTTGTAAAAAGTGATGTACAGTCAGAGGTTTATGGTAAAATGGCAGCAATATCTGGAGTCGGTATCACTTTAGGACCGTTGGTTGGAGGTCATATTCTTGAAGATTATCCGACTTATGGGTTCTCTATGGCTTGCACCTTGTCTTCAGCATTATTTGTACTCAATGCAGGTTCGAATCAATCATATAAAATATTGAAATTAATTTATGTACCTTATAATTTCTTTATTTTTCAATTTCAGTTATTGTATACCTTATTGAAGATAAAAACGCTCCAAGCAAAAAACCAAACGCAATTAAAGATATTAGTTTCAAGACCCTTGTGGTTGATAACTGGGCTAAATCGATCAAAGAATTAAAGGACATCGATTGGTATTTATATTGGGATGCATTCCTTTTGAAGGGTCTTGTAGGATTCAGCATGAGTGTTTTCTATTCAAATTATTCTCCATTATTAAAAATTTATTACAACCTTTCACCAAAATGGATCGGCTATACAATATCATTTCAAGGCGTAATCGGTTCATTTTGTAGTTTCTTCATAAACTATTTAAACAATACATTTTACAAAAGTGACAAAAATTACACTAAACGAAACTTACACTGTTTCAGTGCATTGACGCTAACATTTATAGCATTTCTAATTTGTACACATTGGTACTTATTCGTTGTATTGTTAATACCATTAGCTACAGCCAATGCAATCTTGCGATTGGTCACGTTAGAGATGATAGTGAGAAAATCGTCTGAAAAACATAGAGGTTCTTTGATAGGGGCTGCAAATAGTGTGAGGTCAATATCAGGAATTGTAGGGCCATTTGTTTCTGGTTCTTTAGCCGATTTGATTGGAGTTAAGTATGTTATTATTGTATCATTAATATCAGCCAGTATAGGTCTTGTTATTGCAAATAATTATAGGAAAATTGAAAAAAATTCCAAAATAGAATGATGCAATAGGTTCGTAATCAAAGCATAATTCAGTTTGCTTGAGAACCATTTTCCAATCTGTGTTATAATTTAATACTTTATCCTTATTTGTAGGTTTGTGTTTAATTGTTGAAAAGATTTCAGTATTCTTTATAGTCATACGAAAGGATCTTAACAATATATGTAATTTTCCTTACAGTATATTCACCAAAACATAGTATATATTATATGTTAAAATATAGTCGAAGAATTTGTACAGTGTTATATAGTGTGATATGTATTTATTAATTACATAAATACACAAAGTATATATATTTTTGTTGGAAATTTATATTTTTGATATGTTTATTGGAATATTTCAAATAAAATATAAAATTATTGAATATGTTTGTGTTTTTTTCTGTGTTCCGATTGGGTGTTTGTGAAATTTTAATCGTTTTTCACACTTTTGACATAACCATTTTAGATTAAATTAGCTTGCGGGAAGCTATCGTTTTCATATAAATTTAAACGCAATTTGATGAACAAGAAAATATATACACTAGTTTATTAATCTATAAATTATATATTACAACAAAATGCATCACTGTATTGATTTCAACTCGTTTTCTTTGATAGCTTCTAATATTTCTTGCTGATGCTTTTGACGCATATATTTTTTGAACTCCTCTATTCTCTCCCTGTCTTCTTCTCTGTCGGGAGGATACATTTCTCGTTTCACATTTGTAACCCATTTCTCGAAATATGCTGGTTGGTTAAAAAAATGAAACGCAAGCACTGGGAATGCCATGTAAAGCGTCATCCGAAATATCTCTAGCTTGACTCGACTCATTTCTAAAAAGTTATTAAACGTTTTAAGTTTTCATTACAAAATTATAACCAAATAATTATTGAAATACAAGCGCAAATAACTCACTGATAAAATATACGACTGCCGAACTGTCACAAATGTCAAATATCAATTTTTAGCTTTTGGTCATAATAGATGTTTTCACGACTTTTTCGCTTTACAATTAAATTATATTTTTGAGCTTTATAAAAATTTAAAATGTGGGATTTTTGTAGTTATATGAAAAATTTAGTTATTTTATAGATTAATTTTTAAAAACCTAAAAAAATAATTTTCTTATTGAAAAAAAAAACAAAAATAAGTCTAGATAAGCAGTTTTCCTTACAACTTACGTAATTGACGAAATTACTAATTTGGGTTTAAGTTACTAATCCATATAATCGTAGTGGTGATATTTTGAAAATCAATACAAAAATACTATTCATTTCAATTGGCATTGAAAAATTAAATATTTTTATAAGTCTATAAACAATTAACGAATCGACAAGTTATGAAAATATCGTTCGTACATTAATCCATAATTAACTTAACGTGTAATAAAAATTCAGTATTTGAAATAATGGATGAACTTTCTATATTTCCTTATAAAAAGTACATATTGAGAGCTAAAATTATTTTTTAACATTCCATAAAATGAAAGTATTTTGTACTATGTATTTCTTTAATTATCTATTTTGTATGTTTGTCGGCAGTATCTTTCTTCTGAGATGATATTGAAGTCTTCATCTGCATTCCAAGATTTTTCCGTCCGAGATCAGTTTACTTCTTTAGTCTAATCGAACAAACATTACCACATGAGTATTTGGTTAAAAAAACTTAAAAAAAATATCAAAAATAAACTTTAGAAAGGAAATTCTTAAGTGAAACCACATTTATTTATATAAATACTTAGTATTAAAAAATTTACATGATTATGAATGTAAAAAATTCTATTTACTTAAGACAACTTGTAATTAAAATTATTGTTTTTTTTAGTATCATAAGCAAGTTCAAATATACAAATGGATGGATATATTGTAACAAAAATGTAAAATTCTATGTTAATCAATGAACATGTGATAAAATATAATTTATTCCTAAACATTATATAGTATGAAGTAAAATTAAATCATGCATATGATGAATGTTGCAAGCATGATTATTTGTGAATACCTTGTCAAATGTATTGATTCTAATATTCAGTACAATTACGATTAAAATTTTTACTCAAAATAATTTTGGGCCCTTCGTGATAAAGTCCAAATTTATTTTATTTTACGAAAAAAGGCGCATTCGGTCATTTTCTCACTCACCCGTAAAAAATACTAAATTGAGGCCACAATACTTAATTGATAATTTTGATACAATATTGGGTTGTGTGAACTAGAAATATTTAATCGACGCCGTGTGACAATTATTAATACTAAATTACTTCTTTCACGTCACAATGTTAAAATTGTCAAGTGACAAAGAACAGCCAATTTTATATACACTACACACTTACAAAATGCTCAGAAAATATAAGTCTCATTTATAGTCTTTGCGATTTTTTAATATAAAAATCAATTAATTTTACCTACTCTGAAAAATATTTCAATGAAAAAAAAAAAACAATCCTGATAATATTGAGGAACTTGTTCGAAATTCGTTAAATTTAATATTAAAAAAATAAAAATACGATAAGGATATCAATTTTTCATGTAAAAGTATGCAATTGCTCCACATGTGAGAATGCCTAAAGTGATGGTCATAGGTATATAAAGAGACCTCTTCTTGCGCTGCCATTGTTCTGCTCTCTGTTGCTTTCTCTTCATTTCTTGCACACGTTCTTGTATATTGGCGTTCTTCTGTGCTGCTAGCTGTCTGCGTTTCAGTCCCGTTTCTACTTCCACATTATTCGAACTGGAAAAATTCATACAAATTAATAATTTTACTAATAAACTGAAACCTTTCAAATTATTATAAAGTTTTATATACTTTTCTAATAAGTTTTGCTCTGAATTTGAAACTGGTACATCTGGCAGTGATTTGTCATCTATGTCTTCAGTTTCTTCTTCATGGCTAGACGTTTCGTCCCTATAAAACGAAGAAGAATATGGATTTTTTTTACATATAACGTATAAGGATTAATATATGGTAGTGAAAATTAGAAAAAAATATTACAAGTCTTCTTCCTCTTCACTATCTGATGGAATGTCTGGTAGATCTTTTGTTGGTGGACATTCGACTGAATTTGTGTCAATACCATTAGTGATATGTCCGACTTGGGTTTTCAACGTTTTATCAGAATCTTCTGGTGCTGAATTTTCATTAGAATTATTTTTAAGACTTGCAGCTCGACGAGGTGGAATGGGTGGTGGATCACTACTATCATCTTTATTATTATCACTATCGATTAACTCATCAACGATTTTTTCATCCTGAAATTAAATAAAAATTAATAGATGATGATATTTTCTCGCATAATATTTTTAGTCACATTGCACAATTACGTCATTCAGTATAAGAAAGAAAATAAGAAGCCGTTGTTAGTAATTACACACAATAAAGATATTTAAATACCAACACATAAGCGCCTTGTAAACATTCAGAAAGACAAATTCGTTACATAATATTGAAACATGGTGGTATGAAAATTCCCTTATAATGTGCAATATGAAGTTAAACCAGAAAAAAAATTAATATTTTTAAGATGGATGTTGAGAAAACCTCAAATATAAGTTTGCATTGTAATTGCATGAAAAATTAAATAAACCATTTACATTAGTTAAAACTGTAAGGGGTTCGCTCAAAATGTCAATGCATTCAAGTGTAAAAATATTATCTTACATAGTAAATAGTAATTATAACGTAAGTTTTTTTTTCATTGGTGTACAAACGAATCATAAACCTATTAATATTGACAGTTAGAAAGGAACAAAGCGTCATTCGTAAAGGTAAAACATCAATTCAGTGAACGGGAAGAAATCTACTGGAATAAACATTTATGAAAGAAATTTCATGGAACCACAATAAGGAACACAAAAGCAGAATGTGCTGCCAATAAGTGAATGTATACTATTATACATATTTATATATACCTTAATTTTGAAATATACTTTTCAAAAAATTTAAAGCGTTAATTTTGAACTCTGCAAACTTTCTCCAGGTTTCGTTTGAAAAATTTACAATATTTACCGAAGATATGAAAATCTAAATAAAGAAATCGTGAACTTCCCAAATAAAATAAATAAAGTGATAACTGATAGAAAAGTGCCATACCTCCTCGTCGTTAGTTTTCTTAGCTCCTTTAATTATAGCTTGGTACGAAAATCTCAACTGGTCTGGGGTTTGAATCAACCCCATACGATACTTTCGCATCTCCAGTAAAACTTCTCTAACGTTGACGCTTTCCGCACCATACTTATCGATCTAACAATACAAATTAAACATTAAAAAATATAAAACAATATAATTAAGAAATCGTGATGAAAATATACCATAACGAGGCAGCTGTCTACGAGACAAAAAGTACCAGATCGGCCTACGCCGGCACTACAGTGAACGATCGGAGGTCCTACGTTAGAATCCATAGCGCCGGACGCTCGGACTTTGTACAAAAATTCAAGAAAGGCAGTGGGGGAAGTCGGAACGCCAAAATCTGGCCAGGTGGTATAATGAAACTGAATAACTTCTCGAGAAGTCTCCGTTTCCGTATCCGTAACTCTGCAACACGACAATCCGATGTAAATCTCAATACACGATAATAAAAATTGATTAAAATGAAACACACTTAATAATTCTAGTTGAATAATACGAATGGTTAGTTTCAGACAACTGTTCGATGGTCAATCCGACGCTCGGCAATTTCATAATCCATTCAGCTCCTACGCTATTCGGCCAATACAAACTACATTTAATCTTATCGTTTTCGATACGCTTATTCAGCATGATGATCGCCTTCGAGTCGCACTCCCAAACCATCCGCCAGAAGTCCGGAGTGGAAGCGGCCGTCGGCCCTTGGGTCAATATATACTGTTTATCCGCCTTCTCGACCTGAAACGACAAACTCGATGAGAAAAAAGCAAAAACCGACAACCGAAACGAACCGAAAGACCAACTTTGACAAGATTAGCATTGATATAGCTGTGCACCCCTTTCTTGATGATGATCCTGCTGTGGTCGTACGGGCAAATGTCCATATACCTATTGTACACGTTATTTTCCGGCTTTTTCGCTTCGACGAACGTGTACTCATACTTGCTGCAGGTTTCGCGAATTTTCTGCAAACGGACACAATTAGAAATGGATTATAAAAGGCTACTATTTAAATGGTTAGAATTTAAATACAATTTTGGTCTGAATTTTTTCCCATTTATCTGAATTTATTCGACATTGGTCAGGATTTCAATCACGTTTTGGTCAGAATTTCAATCAAAACGGTCAGGATAAATATTGAATGGACAGAATTTTAACTGGGTTTGTCAGAATTTATATTAAATGGTCAGAATAATATTAAGAACCCTAACCTATTCTGACCGTTTCGTTATCATATTCTGACCATTTATTATTTTACTCTGAACAATCAATCATCATTTTATTCTGACCGTTTAATTTTTTGCCTTTTTTACCGCAAATTGAATATTTTCTACTTCGAATCAAATATTTTCCATTTCAAATGAAATATTTTTCATTTTAAATTAAATATTTTTCATTTTAAATTAAATATTTTTAATTTTAAAATAAATATTTCCCATTTCGAATCTTTGTCGATTCAAGTGACGTTATTTGTTGAAAATATTTTTTCTCCATTATCATTCGCATTTGTAAGCGATTTGAATCAAATCGCTTAATACAAGTACAGACCATTAAATATAAATAGTCAGCATTAATGTCTAAACACTTACCTCAAACGAATACGAATAAAAAAATGAGAGCCATAATATATATTATAACTTAAAAAATATATATTTTTATTATAGAAATGTGAAATAAAGTTTATTTAAATAAAAAAATAATCGAATCTGAATGAATAATTATTGAATTAGAGTACTTTGATGAACGATAAAGCTCTATTATGAATTTTGATTGAGATCTACAATTGGCTTAATGAAAACGTCAAAGTGTCATTTGACTTTCAAATACAAAATGGTTCTTCGTAAAAAAAAAACCCCAATACATATATATTCAAACATAAATAATTCAATACAATAAAAATAATGTTAAAACACACGTTCAACATCACAAACTCCGCATAAACCATTCCGAGATCGTGGACTGAATAATTTTCGCGTTCCATATTCGCCTTTTATAATTTTTAGCGACTTGCATACAAAATCGATACGCACTCCAAATGAACTTTATAATTATACACGAGGGGGTGTAGTTTGAATTTTTACACCCTTTTTATCCCCTAGCGTGAATCACCATCGCGGCTTTGAGGGGGGGGTCCGTTTTTTATGACTTTGCCCGATCCGGCCCCTATCGCCATTTTGCAACTCACGCGTGAATTTGATTTCAGACAGAAAAATTGTTCCGGCAATTTTCACTCGGATTGAGGATTTTTTTGAGGGAAAAAAAAGAAAACGGATGGGAATTTTTTAGTGTGTGTGGTGTTTTTTTATCGATTGTGTGGTTTTTTTTTTTTTTGGGATGCGGATGTTGTTAGTTGTATTGTGATGTTTTTATGTTAAAGTAAGGGGATGAATTGTTTGGTTACTATCTAAATATTTTTTTGTTTAGTTAATGTTTAAATAATTATTTGGGTCAGTGTTGAAATCAATTTTTGTTCAGATTTTTTTTTATTAAGGGTGAATCTCCATAGTGAGTATAAACATGTTTTGATGATTCAAAAAATTGAAAGGATGTGTACTTTTTGTATCTGTTACAGTTTGAGTGTCCACTTCGTTTGTGAATGAACAAACTAGTCTGTTTATACTCCTTCAAAACAACTCTAGTTCATGTGTTAGTGTGGTACAACAATTTAAGTTGTTTGCTCTCACATAACGCTCTTATGTCAAATATCAATGAGGTGGAAATTGGTATGTCAACTAAAGATTGAGAAATACGCGTAGTGTCTATCTGTAGTGTCAGTTTGACTTCGAGAGTTTGTTTTGAACACGTTTTCACAACTCAAGCTAAAACGCTAGCCCAACCTAACCCAAGAATGATACTTATGACGTCTTTTTTTTATTTTAGACGCAATCATATGTAGGTAAAATTTGACAGTTGATATTCAAACTAAAATCGATAGTTTGGTTATAAACCAACAAAAGCGAACACTTGAACTGTGACATGTCCATTTCGCTTGTATTTATAGTATCTCTAATTTATGAAATACGCTTACATTTACGCTCGTCATAAAATTTCAACTGTTCAAGTTATCACAAAAAAACTTTCCTAATCGACTCATTTAATTATTAAAAAAAATATCAATTTGATTTTGAAACCGAATAATCATCGAACTAATCAGTTCAAAGTTCAAATTTAAAAACACCATTTTTAATAAATTAAAACTTTTGATATTCTTTTAGAATATTTGATGTAATCAATCAATCATTTTATATTATTAAAAGTAGATTTCTGTCACGTGTTATGTTAAATTAATTTTGATTGACAAATTTATTAACGCCAAAAATAATTACAGATCGCACAATAGCATCTTGTGAAATACAATATGTTTAAGAAAATATTATATTACGAAATTTATTTAATTGAATCGAAATATGTTTGCATAATAATAAATTGATTTTGCAAGATTCATTCCAACGTACAAAACGACCACGCACTTTTTTTACTAAAAAAATATTACGTAAATCCTGACCTTTAATATTTTTCGTACATTTCGGAAAAAAAACTCAAAACACAAGAAACTATAGGGATTCACACGTACGCCCATAAGATAGAGCAAACACGTAGCAATTTTCAGCTGAAAATTTCGCCCATATTTTCGGCCCGTTGGCGTGCTTCCTACACATTTTTTCAGCACGTCACTTTTACGATAGCACGTACGTTTTACTGCCTTCATTACATGTAATTTCAAAACTAACTGCACTTTTCAGGCTTCCTTTGTTGTCGTCCGTTTCAGCCGGGTCAAGTTTACACGCTTTTTTGTTCTTCGGCTTCGAAAATCCGAAATAATGAGCTCCGGGACGATTTTCATGTATGTTACGTATTTACGTATTCTGTTCGGAGTAGTTTTACGGTTTGATGTTTTATTGGTCAATTATGGCATATTTGTTATCTGGTACTTGTTTTTTTAGTGTCGATTACGATTTTATTAGTGTTTTCGGTTTGTGTGTCGTAATTTTTTTATGTTTGATGTTGAGCAATTATTAAGATGTAATTGGAGTATGAAGAAATGGGATTGATATATAAAAATGTGAAATGGATTCCGAGTTTTTGTATCAGATAATAAATTTTAGTTCATTCGAATTGTGTATGTTTTTAAAATTTATGAGAGAAAAGAGAAAATGCATCCAATTTTTATAGTGAAAATAAATTAAAATTAATCTAGGTTCTTCTAAAAATGAAAGCCACGTTATGTTTGTGTTGAAATGAATAACATTTTTATATAATAAACCATATAAACGATTTCTAATATCGTGAACTTAATGCAGGAATGGCCAATTGAAGTCACTTTATGGTTCAAATAAAATTTTAAAGCTTACAATTATGATATTTCATTATATTTAAAACAAGAGCCAATCAAACCCTTCAATTGGGCCACATATGGCCCGCGGACTTTAGTTTAACTACGACTGACTAAATACGATTCCTCGACCCAATCGAATTCATAAATATACAGAAAACATAATTGATTAATATTATGTAAAAAATATACAATACATCCAGCTTTAACAAACGCTAAAGTCATTCTAAAAATATTCAAATTGCGACATAATCCAAGCAAAGTCATTTCGCAAGTTTTAGTATCACTCACCCTACAAAAGCGAACACAATGACTGAGAAGAGACGATCGATATATCGAATTGCGTTTCGCCCTTCTTTTCAGTTGACCCTCATCCTGAACTAGTTGAGGGGCGATTTTTTTTATAGTTAACCCGTTGCTAGCCAAACTCGTCCCCTTTTTTCGGGAACGGTCACGATCGCACTGTGTTCTCGATTTATGCGGGTTATGTGAATAGTATCGTAAATTATATGTTTTTGGTTTATATTTTTGATTTTTTTTTTAATAAATTGAGATGTTTTCATATTTGAGTAACTTTTTAACGAAAATTCATATTAACATATGTAAAAATGTCTAAAAAAAATGAAAAATGAAAATGTTCGATTTACTGATTTCCTTCATATAAAAAAAAATGGAAAAACCTTAACCCCTTATAATGTCCTCTCTCTATAACGTGGTACCTATCTTGACATTGTTGGGGGGTTTACTGCAATTGCTTGTGGTTGTTATTAATAAGCTAACTAAACGTCCTCCTTTAGAGAGGATTGTCTTCCTTTAAGATCCTTGTCCTTAAAAATTTTGGCTTCATGGGAAAATTATCTTCTTTATATTTAGTATAAATTTAGTAATCATTGAAAAATGAAAAATAAAACATCTGTGACTTTATCCTAGTAGGTACTTATTATATTATCTATAAACATTTTTTTTTAAATTAACACATGATTTTCAATTTAAATTTTCGAACTGTTTATATGCGTATTAGTTTTAATTAATGTTTTTTTTTTAATTTCTTTCTTTGACAATTTCAAAATGACTTTCAATGACTGTTGATCTCTGAAATCAATCTTAAAAATTAACATATTAGATTTTCATAATATGAATAAATGCTGTCATTATTATATGTAAATATGAATAAAACCCATAAAATCATTGATTCATAGACATATTGTCGCACGATAACCTTTCATATGAACCACCAAATGTTCTCATACCGCAAAAGAACAATAAAACAAAATATAAAACGGTCGTCAATCATCGTTTCCCAACGATTTCTGCCTTTTAAAATCAACGACAATTATTCGCGTAAAGATAATTACCGTATTTTGTCGATTTTCACTCTATCGAATCGCTCAAATCCGTTATCGACAACGGACGGCTTGATTTAATTTACGTTTCTCCGATTTCTAAAATTGCAGTTCGTTATCCAAATCGACGTCAGGTCAATAGACTTAACCGAATTTCACGGTTTCCAACAGTTTGCTTTCAATATTTCGTTTTGCGCGTTCAACACGAAATCGGCTCCATACAAAATCCCTCCATTGTGCGAAGCCTACCTGTTAGTCCGCCATTTTTTATATCCTCCCATATAATTTATGGTCTCGGGCAAACCTATCGGGACAACAGGTAAAACGTCTATATAAGCGAAAAGCCCTTTGTCTCCCCGGCCAGAGAAGCCTCTCGAATTTTGACTGCAAAATAAAAACACGCGAACATTTCCAAAAGCGCTCTTTTTCGCTTTTTCGTTTTAGCTTGAGTTATGAAAACGTGTTCAAAACAAACTCTCGAAGTTCAAACTGACACGACGGGTAGACACTACGCGTATTTCTCGATCATTAGTTGACATACCAATTTCCACCTCATTGATATTTAAAATAAGAGCGTTATCTGAGAGCAAACAACTTAAATTGTCGTACCATGCTATTCGTGACATCATTTTCCACACTATTGATATATGCATATGCACTAGTCGTGACATCATTTTCCACATTATTGATATATGCATAAGAGCGTTATCTGACAATTAGATGTTGCAATATGTAACCAATTTTGTGTGAAATCTCAAATGATTGAATCTGAGACTAATTTCGTGATATATTAGCTAATTCCGTGATAGTTTACTCAATTTAAAAAAATCTTTAATATTATTTTTCTTATTGAAATTTTATGGAAGATTTACCATTAACAATATTTTTCAAAATAACTGGCAATTTAATTTAAATAATTTTCACAGTTTTAAGAAAAACAGAAGTAAATGAAAAAAACTGTTTTTCTGATTATAAACAATATTAATAATGAATATTTCCATCAATACTGACTATTGAATGTCTGCGAAACAATTATTTTCAATTTATCTTAAAACTTACAGTTGTTAGCTTAATATAAAATACTCAGATTCTTAAGGCTGTCATACACATAACAACTGTTATTACTCTCACGAAATTAAATGAATCTCCCCAATCAAAAGGAATATGTTTTATTTATCCGAACACAGCCAAACTTCCCATTACATGGATTCTGGGTCGAAGTTTAAATTGGATTTCGCCCGACTTAATTAAAATATCGCATGACTTTTCGTCTTAAAAAATATTCTTTCCGATAAAACGAACGACCGTTTTACGGGACAATTGCGGCAAGTGTCTCGTTTAGGCCAACGTTATTGTTATTTTATGATGCGTTTCGCGCCTTTTTGAAGTTTCGTCGTAATATTTCATTTCGGAAGTTTCTTGTACGAGTTTTTTTTTTTGAAAAAGCCGTAATGGGATTAGAGTCGCGAAAATTCGCGTTTTAAAACGTGTTGTGTTTTAATTTCGTTTTAGCCGAATCTCTGGAGACTGTGTTTTTATGTGTAGTGGAAGTTTTATCGGAACGACTTTAACTTTTGATGGATCTAAATCCTCGGAGATGCGAATACCTGGTTTTATTTTCGGCCGAATCATTTGTTTTTATTGTGTAGTGAATCTGGGTTTTTTTTGTTTTTGTATAAAAAATTTAATATGTTAGGGTATATATTTTATTAAAATATTTATCAACGTGTGTAATTATGTGGATACAAGAAATTAACTGAGGCTTAGCTTAACCTTTACGTGACCTAGCATCGAAGAAGCTCGAGATGAGAAAACATAATTTTTTTCTCTTCAGATTACCTATTCATATTATGTAAATTTTATACGAAAAGTAAATACGGATTCTCGGATTCGATAATATTGAATATTTAATCGAAATTTGGTAATTTTTTTTTAACAAAATCTCTATAGAGGCTTTAGTATGAACAGAAAATTTAAAAGATTTTGTCTTGTTAGTTAGTTTTTTTTTCGATTTAGATAATATTATACAGCAAAAAACCATTGTGTATTAAAAATTTATTGTTTCCGATTTTTATTTTAACCATTGTGTTATTATATTTAATTAAATTTAGGATAATGAAATACTATTATATTTCTTACTGGGCAAATATTATTATGGTTATTGTATTTTCGGTACTTCTAGGTTTGAGACTGGACTGAATTTCGTTTTCTTAACCCAACCTAACCCATAGGTGTTAAGTAAGGTTCCTAACCTAACCTAACCCAACTTAACTTAACACCTAGAGATTAGGTAAGGTTAGGTTAATAATGATCGTGCGGTTGATATTTTACCCTGTTCGCGTTTGCGGCGTTGCCGATTCTTTATTTATATTCATTCTAATGTACGTTTTATTCTTTTTAGGGCACTGATATTTTTTCAACGATGAAATTTTTTTTTCGAACGCATTTATTGTGAAAAATGAAAAGGTCATAGCATTTTATTTATTACAAAAAAAAAATCGAGCACTTCGCGTATTAACCTAATATATATTATATTTAACTTACAATTGAACCAAAAACAATTATAAAGCTCCGACACTCCCGTTCAAATTTCTCCGCCATTTTCCCTCAAAATCCGTCTCATCCGGATTTCATCTTCGGATATTATCCTTCGGAGGGGCGTCACGTTTTGAATTGACTCGCCATTTTACCGCGCGCCCGACCCGGAGGTCGAAAGAGCCGTTTTTGTGGCCTAGCTTTGATAAACTTACTCGTTTAGTGCTCCCCGTTCTTGCATCTATGAAAAAGTGTTAATTTGCACAGCCACATGTCTCCAGCGGTTCGAATTATTTTGGGTTGATTTTTTTTCCGGCAATTTGAGTCGGTTCATGGTTGAGTCATTTCGGGTTTCAACGATGAGTCATGTTGAGGAAAATCTATTGCTTTTTCTCACAGTTGTGTTGTTTTGTGTGCCGGGATTATTGGGTTGTCTGATCCGAGATATGAAATGTGTGATAAGAGTCTTGATGAATTATTTTCGTTTGGGCGATTGTTTTGTGGGATTCTTGTTTATTGAAATTGTATAATATTAAACGGATGTGGATAGTGAAAAGTTTAGTAATGTTCGTTCTAGTTATCTATATGAGAATATAAAGTTGTGTTTTATACATTAAAAACTATTTCAATATAAAGTTTCTCGAATTGTGACGGTTTGTTAACGGAAATACTATCCGTATATTCATGTAGTTCGTGTAACCTAATCTAAAAGTAATTAATCTAATTCTAACAGAACCTAACCTTATCAAAGAAATTGATAAATTACACAATTACCTTCAAAATAACTCGAGAAATCAATAAATTATCCGAATAAATGAAACATTGTCCATTGGAAAAGTTTTGAATGATTTGTATTATACACAATAGTGAGGTTATGTCTTATGATGGTACTAAACGATGATTGTACATAATAGTGATGTTATAAATAGTGTTTCGTATTTAAATCTAGCCTTTAAATATATCTTATAAAAAATGAATGAAAATATTGTTCATTGTCTCCAAAAAAACTTTATAAAATGAATAAATAAAAAAAATTATCCATTGAAAAAGTACTGAATGATTCGTACATAATAATGAGGTTATGTTTCATATTTAAACCTAACCTTAAAAAAATTAAAACACTCAAAGAGTACCAACCCCAAAACGACCGAATTAATCCACTCTTACCGAACACATACACACGCCGGACACTTAGCGGAAAACGGATATCGATCGCAAAAGCAAAACCGGGCAAAAGGACGCGATGAGTGTCTAATTGATTTTTATCGGCGGCCCTGTTGCGTAACGTGGTCGATACGCGGGCTAACGAGCGACGCTGTTTCGGCCAAAAGTCGTGGCGGGAAAACGCGCGAGTCGCTTTTTCGCCGAGTTTGCGGATCTTCGGCGTCGGGTTTTCGGAGATAATGATGTTTGTTGCGGAATGTTTCGGTTGATGGCACTGGTTTTTATTAAATGCGATAGTTTGGGTTTCAACCTACGATCGACGTTCAATATATTCCCCGAACTTTGTATTGGCCGTTTTCAAACTTTTTCGAGAGGTTATGTTAGGTTAAGTTGAGTTAGTGAGGTTCATTAATGTTTAGCCTTATTTATTGATACAATTTTTCATAATACGCATAAGATTTTTTTTTGAGATTTGAACGTTTCCCGTTCACGTTCAAAATTATCTAAATAATCTATTATGTGACTATAGTAAATCTAGATCGAAATATTTATTATTATTATTATGTCAATGATTGAATCTTAAATATTCTGGTTGTTAGTGATCATTTAAGTTAAACGAAGATGATATGATCAGTAGATGGATACAATTGTGTACCGTTGATCTCAAATCATGTGATAAAATATGGTTAAGTATTCAAACATCTTCAGAATTTTTTTTTCATCACAAATATCATGAGGATAATTTCATAACTTAATATTTCATATAAAATCATGTCCTACTTTCTACATTATTCAAATTCCATACAAATATTATAAGATTAGTTAGTTAAATTTTATATAATACAATACAATAATCTATTTTCACATAATAACCCACACGTTGATAACCACTATCGTTACTAATCCATACGATTAGCACTAAATTAGAACACTCGAATAAATTTACATTCAAATTTGGCGCGAATTAGAAAACAAACACCTAACAATGTGACCATTTCGCTATTATTATAACACACATTCATAAATCGTTCGAAATTTTTGAAACAGTCGTAAAAATTACAATCCAAGAATCAAACGACCCGAAATAAATACAAAAATAAAAATATTAAAAAGCTAAACGCTCGCTTTCGGCCAAACCGATCCGACGGCCATTTTGCATAATACAAAATAAGCGTTTTAATTCCGGGCCGTGAGAGGACACGTAACTCGGCCATATTTCGTCGGGTACGTTTTTTAATCAGCGGTTCATAAACTGTTTGTGTTTTTCGTATAAGTTGATGGCGCGGACAGTGCCGAATTGAGCACGTTGAAGGCCCCCAGACACAATGTAATTTTTAGGCCCTCCCTTTCAGGACCACCGAGAGAAAAATCTCCCCTTCCATTTTTTGATTTTTATTTATTTTATAATTTGGAAACAATTTAAAAGCTCTGAAAATAATCATTTTAAAATTTCGTCATGAAAGTAATAATTTGCGAAAAAAATGAATTATTACATTGTACATAGTGCCGCAGGCGAAAATTTTTTCATTTTTTTGTGAATGCCATAAGATCTATACCAATTTTGAATAACGCGGGGTTTAACACAATATTTGCTAATTTTAATTTTTGAATATTCTAATTTTAACACTGATTCTCACTATAAAATCGAACAAAATAAAAATAGATGTAGTAAATAATAATATTTTACAAATTTGAACAACCACTTATAAAAAAATTAAATCTATTCGAAATGTTTAAATTAGTGCCGCAGTCGAATTTTTTTTTCCTTTTCACTGATATATCATAAAATTTATATAAAAAACAGTAAATTTTTTCTCCTCAATGTCTGAGGCCGCCGAGTTTAGGAGCCTCCTAATTTAGGAGAATAAATTTACACTATTTTTGATATAGATTTTATGATATATCAGTGAAATATGCCTCAAAGCTGTGCCTTAATCCGCCACTGGACGCGGGTCTCACAATCAAATTTTGTCGCGTGTGAAATAGAATGTTGATGTTTTTTTTTTTTGCTGACTTTTCGTTGGGTTGCTTGTTTTTTTTTATTTTGAAATTGTACTGAAATGTTTTTTTTTTACGTTTACTTTGAATATGTCAAATGTGTTTTTTATATTATACTAGCGGTAGTACCTGGCGTTGCTCGGGACTCGGCGTTTTAAATCAAACTATATGGGGGGAACATTTTTTTGCGGACTGTTCCGTTTTGGGTGCTGGGAAATATGGTCACCCTATTTTGATAATGCTAAAACCTTCTCGACAAAATATATTTGTTTTATATAGGTGAGGGAACATTTTGGAGCATTGATACGCCATGTCTAGTGACTAGCTAATTAGTCACTAAATTATTTGATTACTTACAGCTTTAGCTAGTTTATAGAAGTGATATTCAGAGATATTGAAAATGCGTTATATTTAAACTTTACAATTTTTTTTGAGCTACTAGAATTTAAAACATCTTCTTTTAAATTAAAGAAAGACAACTTAAATTAAGATGAACACCACATAATTGCATCTATCTATTGATCACATAATTTAACACTCATCTTCAGCGATCGATTCAAATAGACGCAAATACTTTTTTGATTTGTGATATCTTCTTCAAAATTCAATTGATGGTTTTTATTGTGTTGTACTTAGATTTGAACACACAAAAAACAAATAAAACAAATAACCAGTAAATCTGTCATCGATAGCACACCTTTAAGGGCAAAAAAAAAGTTTAACAAGTCAACCTACAAATAAAAAACATGATTATCTTCTGATATTAAAAAAAAAATACTGTTCACATCTTGTTCCCAGGACGATCTGCTTTTGACCGAACGAATTTTGGTCCTCTTGGACATTACTACGTAATACATTTTATCTGAAAACGTTACTTAATTCTTCGAAACAGCGAATTTTCAAAACTATACCAAAACACACACATCCACATATTTCAGCCCACAAAAGTCGGGCATGCCTGAAAAATTACCACCACGTGTAATTTTCCACCCGTTTTGGAAATTTCAACCAGATTTCATCCATTTGAACATCTATATCATAAAAACATATCTTACCTCTTGGAAACAGCAAATTTTCAAAACTATACCAAAACACACACATCCACAAATTTCAGCCCACAAAAGTCGGGCACGTCTGAAAAATTACCACCACGTGTAATTTTTCATCCGTTTTGGAAACGTCGCCGGCGACCCACATGAGGTTCAGCTGAATTATTCACTGGAAGTACTAGGGGCTGAATAGTCGGCCGCAGGTTAAGGGCCGTTCAACCTGTTCCCCGCTTTAAATATTTATCACCCCACCGGGAGAAAATCTTCGCTTTTCTTATACGGCATTTTCCCGCTTTGTGTGTGTGTTCGCAAAAAAAGAAAAAAAAAACGATACGGTCGCGTTTTATTCGCGCGTCTATTCATTCTTGCGTACTTTGAGTGCGATCGACGGTGACGCGTGATCGTCGTAAAAATTTCGTTTTTTTTTTTTTTGTATAAGGGTTTATAATAATGTATTCGAATGAATATTTTATATAATAATGGATGTTTCTATTCATTTTATAGTTTTTTATATATGTTATAGGCAAATTATAACGGTAAGCATTTTCTAACGCCTATATCTGCCATATTGAGCTTTATGTACAACGATTTAAGGCTCATGAATATAATAGTATGCACTTATGTCGTTTTGG
>JAOXNN020000043.1:2049904-2061087 GCA_028571205.2 Hydropsyche betteni | reverse complement strand
CGTTTATTCTTGTGTTACGGCCATATCGAATCGCAAGGTTTGTCGATCGCCATCACCGCTGTCGTTGCGACCCTGCGTCAGTCGGTATTCGTGAGCGTCGGCGACATGGCGGCGATCGACGTTGATTCCAATAAAGTAATCTTCCATTCCATCATTTTCACCCACATTTACGGCTCGAATTCGTCAACGAATGATGTCGCATACTTTCGGGGATCCCAAACGTGCCATTTCGTCGATTTTCACCGGTTTCGGTTCGTCACAAACCGTTGCTTTCTCGGATGGGTGTGACCGCCGGCTGACCGCAACTTTCTCGACTTTTCTTGTTACCGTTGCGTTGCGTTGCGTTTTCTTGCTTTCGTTGCTACGTTTTTTTCATTCTTTAGTACGCACATATGACATATGTGCGCACTTCATCCCAAAACAATGTGTTCAATTTTTGCGACTAAACGATCGTGCGCAAAAAAATCGTAAGTGTACGCCTAGCCTAATATAATAACAATTCTTGTTCAATATTTGCATTTCTGATGAAAAATCAATGCAAATTTGCGATTTTGTACTATTACGATTCACCTTTGTCAAACATAACTCGCGTTACTGCACGTACATATTGTCACAGATTGTTTATACAGTTATTAGTGATAAAAGTGTGTCTGGAATTCCTAATAAGGCATGCGCGACACAATATCGACTGACTAACTGTTTATTTACAAAATATAATTTTTTTTCGATATGTGTAGTCACGTCCATTTAATTGCTGTGCTGTGTAATTTTCACGACGCAGTGTCGAATGTGGACAAAAGTATTAGCATCATATTGCAAAAATGTCTTCATCATCAATATAAATGGAGAATTAATTCGATGCCAACATTTTATAATTTCACTCGCTTCTATAATAGTTAATTGTGACTTTCTTGAAAATTTCATTTTCTATATGATTTCAGATCGAATCGTTGATTCGAAATCTAAAACTATCCGGTCATGTCGGCTTCGACAGTTTGCCTGATCAATTAGTGAACAAAAGTGTCCAAAATGGATTCGTCTTCAATATATTATGTATCGGTCAGTGAATTTTTTTTATATTTTTTATTTGTTTTCTAGAACAGTTAAAAATAAAGTGTATTTTCAGGTGAAACTGGCTTGGGAAAATCCACTCTCATGGATTCATTGTTCAACACCAGCTTTGAATCCACCCCGAGTCCCCATTCTTTACCGAATGTGAAACTAAAGGCTCACACATACGAATTGCAGGAGAGCAATGTCCGGCTCAAGGTTAATACTTTAACAAACATGTTTCACATAATATTAGTTTCATCCTTCATTTGATTCTTGTTGAAAATTCAGCTCACCATTTGCGATACTGTGGGATACGGAGATCAAATCAACAAAGATGACAGTTTCAAAGCAGTCGTTGATTACATCGACGCTCAATTCGAAGCTTATCTCCAGGAAGAATTGAAAATCAAACGTTCCCTGAACACTTATCATGATAGTCGTACCCATGTTTGTTTATATTTCATCTGTCCGACAGGTAGGTATTTTATATTAAAAAATTCATTTCAACTGTTATCGTTGTAACTACAATATAAATGAAATTTGCAGGTCATGGGCTCAAATCTATTGATCTTGTTTGCATGAAGAAGCTCGATACCAAAGTCAACATTATCCCAATCATTGCTAAAGCAGATACCATATCCAAAACTGAACTTCAAAAATTCAAAGTAATTATTTAACTTGATTTGTCACAGTATGATCTGATGAAAATATTTTAAAATTTGCTTAATTTCAGTCCAAAATTATATCTGAATTGCAAGCAAATGGAGTGGAAATATACCAATTCCCTACTGATGATGAAACTGTGTCTGAAACAAACACATCGATGAACTCTCATGTTCCATTTGCGGTCGTTGGTAGTACAGATTTTGTTCGTATTGGTAACAAAATGGTACGATCTCGACAATATCCGTGGGGTACTGTTCAAGGTAATTATTCCACAATAATATTCCAATGCTTAAATCTTTCAGTTTTATGAAATAATTTTCATTTTTTAGTGGAAAACGAGAGCCATTGTGACTTTGTGAAATTACGTGAAATGCTCATTCGTACCAATATGGAAGATATGAGAGAGAAAACTCACGCCAGACATTATGAACTGTATCGTAAAAAGCGTTTACAACAAATGGGATTCACCGATGTGGACTCTGATAATAAACCTGTAAGTTAATTTTGAAAATTTCGTTTGAGTGTCACAGTATTTTTAATGCTTTTTTTGTGATTTTTAGGTCAGTTTTCAACAGACATTTGAGCAAAAAAGAAGCACACATCTTCAAGAACTACAACAAAAAGAAGATGAGATGAGACAGATGTTCGTGTTGAGAGTAAAAGAAAAAGAAGCTGAATTGAAAGAAGCCGAAAAAGAAGTAATTCTTTTATATTTTTTGTATGAAATAATGTTATTAAAATGTACTAAATTTAATTGACGTTTCACCTTCAGTTACATGCAAGATTTGACAAATTGAAAAAAGATCACACTGAAGAGAAGAAGAAACTCGAAGATGCTCGTAAAAAACTCGAAGATGATCTGATTGAATTCAACCGCAGGAAACAACAAATGACACAGAGCCACCACACTCTGACTTTGGGCAAAAGCAAGAAGAAGTGAAAGTACGCCATCGGGAGGAGCAATACCGTCAACTAATAACGGTTTTTGCAACTTCATATTTGATGACTCATTGGCGAATATGTTTCAACTGTCAGAGCACACGTTTTCAAAGTGATCAAATTTAAAAAAAAAAATGCAGTGTTACTAGTTGGAAAGAACAGAACAATCTACAAAATTAGTATATCGCTTTTTAAAATAATTGTATAAAGTGCGTATATGTGACCCACATTCAACCATAATATCATTAAAAAAATCCTTACTATACTTAAAAGTACAGAAAAATCTGTATAGAATTAGAGTTTTTCTCTTTCCTCGCTAGTAATGTTCTACATAGTGTTAGATGTTATCGACACAAATGGAACTATGAATTTTGATCATATATTTGTCATTTACTATATGTCACTCCATCTTTGAACCATCCCTTTTTGTCATTCTTCATCTAGTGTTCTCTCACAATGATTCTTCAAATATGAGGATAATAAAACTCGTAGTATCATGCACACATTTTAAAGCATCTTTTTCCATGTTTAAAGCATTTATAATAAAATGTTTGGCATATATTTTTGTTGTGCCATTCAATTAGTCGGTAAATTAACTTGAAAAATAATTTTATTTGATATTATTTATCGAGATTTCTCAAAATGTTACTTATAATCGTTGCAAGACATAGTGATGGTAGATATTTTAAAAGATATATTGTATTTTTAGATTTTTTTATTCTTTTTAACCTCTCATTAAATGCCAAAAAAAAAAGAAACTTGCTGTAATTCAATACATTTAGTTTACTTCACTAACATTTATCGGTAGTCAACCGTATTTATATTAATTTAAGTGATTTTATATTCCAATTGTAAAATATATTCCATTTTTGTTTTATAATCAAGTATTATATGACACAATGTTATAAGTTTCTTATTTATATATATTTTTGCCCTTTTTGCATACCAAAATAATACATATAAATTTTTGTATTTGCGTGTTTTTTTGTGTATTTAATTTAATAAATACTTTATGATAAAAGTTGTTTTTTTATATCGTTGAATCAAGCACCCTACCTGTTATTTAACAATTGATTTAAAATATTCCATCAGGTTTTTTGTATATTTTTTATGCAGTTTATGGTAAGTATGATACAGCGGATTTTTATGTATCTGTGAGGGATTCTTGAAAAAACATGAAAAAAGTTAATACCTAAAAGAAAACAAAGTTCTAGAAAGTTATTTGTTTTATTACTCGATAAATAATTTGTATTTACTCACAAATCAATGAGCAAACAATCAGAGAATCACCAAAAATTTATACTAAAGACTAAATTTACACATTTAACTGTTACTTGTCCGCACACAAAAATGTCACAATTTTTTTATATGAATATTTAAGCCACTCGACAACTACAATGTTTCAATATCTGTATTTTGTAGAATAATCTTTCGGCGACACTACTAAACCTCTTCCTTTTCGTGCTCCTCTATAAACCGTTTCAATAATATCAATCATTTCTTGCTTATCTTCTAACGTCCAATTAATTTTGTTGTTATTACCAGTGCCCAAATCAATCATGATATGTTTGTTGCGGAAAAAGAACATGACTGTACACGGATCATACAATTCGTACCTGCAAATACAAATATATTATTGAATAACATATACATGAAAACATAAAAAATAGTACTTGAAGAATATATACATACATTTTATTGAAATCTGGTACTTCAGTTATGTCTACGAGATAAATGACGGCAAAATTTTTCACTTTTTCAGCAATGCTATATAATACTTCGTCCATTTTCATACACGTTGGATCCCAATCGTGGCCGAAACGTATAACCTGAAGAACAAATAATATGATTAGTCAACGATCCAAAATTAAACGGGTTACAAGAAATGTTTAAGAAAACTAACCACAACACGATCTTCTTCAGATAAAATAGCCTGATCCACTTGCCAGCCATTGTGTAAATGTCCTAACATATACGACATGTTCGAAACTAGAGGTTTTGCAACTTTTTAAATCTAAAATCCTATCTATTGAGAAAATCGAAGTCACTTTCCGAAGAACGCTCGAGAACGATTTGACGTTTGACACAACCAGCTTCTCATAATATTTTCACCCGTGAACGAAACATGCATTTTAATAACCAGTGTTTCAAAAATTTACTATTTATTAAAAGATGAAAATTCCAAATTTATTAATATTTGAACATTAAATAAAATTCATACATCATTATATATAATCAAAACAACTTTTAAATTTAAACATGAAAATTTAAGTCACGATTTTGATAATTTGCCCATTATTGTTATCTTTTAATGTTTTTTTTTTATTTGCCCTACTTCTTCACGAAGATAATATAAACTTAAACACATATCGTGTTTCAAATTGATTTTTATAGGATTGTATTTTTTTTAAATTTATTTACGTTGATATTATATTTTATTTAGAGAACCATTTTTTTCACTATGAATAATTACATTCATGATGAAAATCAATAAACTTATGATTTTTTTCACTAATCATTAGAAGAAAACACCGATTTTTAATAATTACTGGTCAAAATTCAGAATACTTTGGTATCTTTATTTAAAAAGTGAAGGCGGGTGTCAAGGCGAACATCGAGCTTGCCGGTTGACGTGCGATGCGAGTCTTTGACTAAAAAAGGCTTTCCGGCTCATTTATTTTCTGATATCTTGGATTTTATACAACACAAATGTAAGTTTTCAATTTTAATTAATTACGAATCGTGTTACATTTCACTTTTTCCATAAAAAAAATGTTGGCCGAATAAACCCACACACTTGACTCGTTGGCCAATCTGCGTTCACCACGACTTAAAATCGCGTAGAATCGTGAAAACTTATCTATCAAATGATCCATTCCTCTTATGGATGTATGAAAACTATTAAATAAATAAATATTTTTTCCATAATTTATCATGTAAGTATTCATTTAATCGTTATACACAATCTTTCATCTGGTATTAAAATAAGTTTGATCCTGAAGACCGTGTTTTAATATTTGACAAGGATTGAAATATACGAAGAAATTGATAATTTTGTGAACATAACACTTTTGAAACAAATTATTTATGTAATATTTTGCCCAAGATTAGATGTTTGAATGAAACGTTGGCTTTATTATACATAATTTTCAATCTAGTCAACAATTTTAGAAGTTAACAATAAGTATACAAAACATCAAAATGGATCCAATTTTTTGTTTATTTTCGGAAAATTAAACTTTTTTTAATTTTTCATCTTTTTATTTCATTACATCATTTTGACTATTGGTCTTTATGGTTTCATTGACTTTTAATGCTAATTAATCGAACTGAAGTCACATAGATTTAGGAATATTCACTAGAAAAACAAGTTTGTCTAGTTGGTCAACACCAATCCAGACTACAAATAGGTCAGTGACCTATTACGTGTACTTTTTTACATCCGAATCAAATGGACAAATATTTTAGAATAGGAAACATATTTAAGTTTATAAAATTTTAAGTTTTTTTTGTTATAATATTTATGAATATTTTAATTACAAGTATTTTTTCAATGTGTATACAAAACTCTCTTTACAGTTTCAAAATAACACAGTTCAAGAAAAATAACTGATTATTTTTTTTACATTATTATAAACAAAATGTTTGAAACAAGCCAGTATACAATTTGTTAATTTTTTCAGGTTGATAATATCCAGAACTATTTTTTTAAATCTATGTATTTTATTACTACCAACTAGTTTTGGTATCGATGATGAAGACTATTACACGTTGTTAGGTGTAGAAAAAAGTGCAAATTTACGACAGATACGAAGTGCTTTCAAAAAGCTTGCCTTGACGAAACATCCTGATAAGAACAAAGTATATTTCATATCCATTTTAAAATAAAATCAACATTCTTTTTATTAATCTGGAATTAAATTTACATTAGAATGACCCCGATGCACACACAAATTTTCTCAAATTAGCCGAGGCGTACGACGTATTGAAAGATACAAATAAACGCAAACAATATGATATGCATGGTAAGAAAGGATTTGAAAGTAATTCATCACCCAATTACCATAGCTACACTTATTATAGAGACCAATTCGGTATTTATGATGACGATCCACACGTGGTTACTTTGAGTAACGAAGACTTTAGTATGTTTTTGTTTAATTGTTCTATTTAATTTTTTACAAATCGATTTGATATTTTTTTATTCATTTCCATAGCGAGCAGTATTGGTGATTATATATGGTTCATCAATTTTTATTCACCGTTATGTAGCCATTGTCATCTTCTTGCTAACGATTGGAGAAAATTATCTCAAAATCTGGACGGAGTCGTATGTTTATATACATTCACATTATTTTTAATATAAATGATTTTATATTAATCAGTTTGTTTTTTTAATTTAGGTGAAAATAGGTGCCGTGAACTGTGAAGATGAAAGAAATTTGTGTTGGGATTTACAAATCCAACAATATCCTTCTTTATTGTTTTATGACGAAACGGTACGCTAATTTGATTTTAAAATCTTATTTGTAGTCATGTTTTAAAATATATATAACATGTGATTACAGGCGTCTATATATGATGGCGTACCATATTCGGGAATCAGAAACACAGAAAATATGGAAAAATTTGTTATGGATCATCTATCAAATATTATTACTGTTCCTCAAATCAAAGAAAACTTTGTTCTCGATAAATCTCCTTGGGTTGTATTTATTAAATCCAAAACGGATTATGATGAACTGAATTCTGATTATATTCGAATCAAATTGGCAGTGGTTTTGGTTTGATATTAGTATTTGCTTATTCATTATTTTTGAATGAATAAATATGTTTTAATATTTGTTAATCATTTCAGAAAGGGCTTGTATCTGTGGGATATACCGAAGATGAAAACTTAATCAAAAAATTGAGTGTCCGTGATTATTCTGATGTGATATTTTGGAAAAAGAATGAAGATGGATCCTCAAATTTACAAGCTTTAACTGGAGATGATCATCGTAGTTTAGTTGAAGAAGTTCTTAATCTATTACCTGATATACCTGAATTGACACAGGAAGATTTCCAAGTGAATTAATATTTAATTTAAATTATTATCAAATATTAACAAAAAAAAATAATTATATTTTCATTTCACAGAACGCACGGACTGCTTTAAGATCTGGCAACGACATACCGTTGCTTTTATGTTTTTCATTAAGTTCAGACAGTCAAAAAGCAATTATGTTAAAAAAACTTTCTGGAACACTCGAAACCTTTCGAATAGGTACAGATTAATTTTAATATATTTTTAAATATTCATCTATATTTATTCCTACTTTTTCTAGGATCAATCGATTGTGCAAGAAGTGCGGATTTATGTAGATCTTTACACATCGCTCGCTATCCAACATGGGCAATATTAAAGAAAGGCGGTGCACTCGAAATTCATTCAGGACAGTCTTCTTTACATTCTGTTGAAAGATTTGCATTGGATGCGTACAAAGCTATAAATATCCAAGCACTTTCTCCACAAGACTTACAGAGAATAATGGCTGAAGGTTTCATAATACATTTCAAATATCGATTCCTTTGAAAATAAACATATATATATTTCAAAGCTTATTGTTTTTTTAGGATCACCGTGGATAATCGGTTGGCTGTTAACTAGTTGTTCTCCTTGTAAATTAATGCTACCAGCTTTAAGAAGAGCTAGTAATCATTTTACTCCAGACGTAATTCAGGTGAGCGGTGTATATTTATCTGAATATAGTTATAACAATTATTTTATTTTATCTTTATTTTTTAGTTTGGCACCGTTGACTGTGGACAACATTCTCATGTGTGTTCTCAATACAACATCCGCGTTTATCCAACAACTGCTATATATAATGCCAGTACAGTTTCCACATACACTGGAGAATTTAGTGATACGTCCATCATAGAATTTATTGAAGCTATGAAATTGAATTATGGTTTGAGTTTTTTTTTTGTTAACGTTTATAAAATATATTTTTAAACAGCTTTTGTTCACGTTTTTTTTTTACATCTTTGCAGTTATCAAATTAAACGAAGATAATTTTCATGAAGAAGTTGGTGAAAAGCCTGAAAATATCTTGTACGTTGTTGAATTTTATGCACCTTGGTGTTCTCCGTGCCAACAGCTTCAACCTGAATGGGTCAAAATGGCACAGCAAGTAATAACTAAATTTATAATATTTAATTTGTACTGTCAGTATTGATAATAAAAGATATACATTTTTAGCTCTCTCATTTGAAAAAAATAAAAATTGGAGCTGTCGATTGTGAAATTTATTCGAACTTATGTTCGAAAGAAGCAATTCGTAGTTATCCAACCATTAGATTATATCCAATGGGAAGTAAGGGCAAAAATTCTATAGTGTATGTTTCTCTGCTTTTATAATTAACGAAAAAAAAAATTTTTCATTCAAAAACTTTATATGGACTCTTTTATTAATTTTAGTTTGTATTCAAATCCAATTCGAAACGCAATGACTCTACGAAATTGGGTTATGCAATTTTTCCAAACACACATAACACTATTGGATATGGCAAACTTCAGACAATCTCTCCTTTCTAACAGGTTTACATTATTTTTATTCAATACGTGTATTTAAATAATGGGTTTTAATTTGGTTATATATTTTATAGAGAGGACCGTACATGGGTTGTCATGTTTTTCGCTCCTTGGTGTGGATTTTGTCATCAGTTTGAGCCTGAATTTTTAATTGTAACAGAGGTAAGTTGAAATAAATAATATACTGATCATATAAAAATCATATATAATCAAAAACATTGAAATTTTAGAGATTAAAAGGTATCATTGTCGGTGGAAAAGTAGATTGCCAAAAGGAAGGTGCTTTGTGTCAACAAGAAAAAATTTATAGCTATCCCACAGTGAAATTGTATCAAAGAATAGACGGGGTTACTAAGATCAATTCTGATATCAAAATTGAAGTTTATACACAAGAAGCTTTATATACCCAATTGAAGGCATACACAGCTGAAGCTTACATAACACCTGTAGAACATGATGAATTGTAATTTTTTATATTTCAACTGACATAAAGGACATTCAAATTATTTTAATTTTTTTTATATTGTGCATTTAATAGAGATAGTATTTCCTTTTTGTACATACCTATTTAGTATTTTTATATTTCACTTTTAATTATTTTATGGATTAAATGTTAATTTTAATTTAGAAATATTCACTTAAAAATCTCAATGATTATAAAAATTATTTCAATTAGAAAAATATCCATTGTGTGAAATAATTCATAGCCAAATAATATGTTAGGTTTTTTCTTTATTATTTTACGAAATTTATATTTATAAGTATGATATTATTTGAAGATCTATCAATAAAAATATTAATTACTGATACGTGAAACTGAACAATTGTTCAGAAAAATGTTATTATGTAATAGAATTATTCGTGTAAGGTGAAATATATTAAATATTTTTGTGAAATAAAATAAATTGAGCAAACAAAGAGTTTTTGAAATTTTTTTCAAACTTTCAATAAAAATAATTTAATTTGAATGTAGAAATTTATGTGTGTTCATTTCCTGTGCAGTAGCAAATCCAGTTCGGCATCCAAGTCGGTAACATTCATATTTCTTTTTACCTGAATGCGTTTTGATATGAGCTGATCGATGATAAGACGTACCAAAGCTTTTATTACAAATCGTGCATGGGTATGGTTTTTCTCCTGTATGAGTTCTTAAATGCTTTTTCAGCGATTGCGATACAGTAAAACATCTGCAAAAAATTTTGATGTTAATAGTGTCGAAGCTGTTTAACTATCACACTATTCGGCTTACGTACTTGGAGCATTGTTCACATTGGTATGGTTTGATTCCGGAATGTGTTCTTTCATGAATCATCAAATGGCCAGATTGAGAAAAACTAAAAGATAGTTAAAGTTCGTAAAATTAATGTGTGTTTTCAGAGTTAATATTTTTGTGTTTCTCACCTTTGATTACACACTTTGCATCGAAAAGGTTTATCACCCGAATGTATTCTTTCGTGAGCTATTAAATTCCCATTTAAAAGGAATTTCTTGCCACAAATTGCACACATATGCTTTCGATTCTTTTTGCACTTCGATTTTTCTTCATTGCTTTGAATTATGAGAAAATTGCAAAATAAGTACCAATTTTTATGATATAAAATAAATAAATATTTTTTTAAAACACTTACCATATTTTTGATTGGTTTTCAGGTGATGTATGAGATTGATCGTTGATTTTTAGACGTTTTATTTTGATTTTCTGTTTTCTACTATTTATCTGTGATTTTTTTGTATTTTCAACAAGTTCACATTCTGAAAAATGAAATTTGGCTTATAACAAAGAAATACGATTTCATAAGGTGACCAACTATACTCATTTACTGAGTTTTGTACTCTTTTTTCACAAACCGTACTCTTTCAAATCCTGAACTCTGAAAATACTCATTTGTATAATTTTATACTCATTTGTATTTCTAAAACATTTTTTTTCACTGTTGAAAGGGTATTT